>JAOXYD010236184.1:0-17524 GCA_028565735.1 Pinacopodium congolense | reverse complement strand
GGACGATATCTACTTTTTACTACAAGTAACGACCTATATAGTTGTAGTTTTCAGCGTAAAACTATTTTTGATTTTGAAACGAACATATAATCAACAAAAATGAAAATAAATGTATTAGAATAGAAATTCCAACATACCCAAATTGAATAAAAATGATAGTAAATAATTTAAATCCTAAGAACATGCATAATTCTTAACTACTAAGCAAAACTCAATAAAAAACGTCAAGAAAAAATGAAAACCCATAAGAGAAATTCTCACACATGCTATAAATTGACATAATTAGACTTGAAATAACAAGTATTTAAGCTTAAACAACCAAAATCAAGGCTTAAAATTGAAAAAACAATCATCTATTGATATATAATCAAGATTCCTTACAATCTTCAAGGCACTCATAGATAAAACTCATGAAGTCTTCAATCTAAATAAGAGAGCATAAAGAAATATGAAAGTTCATTAATAAAATCAGCAAACAATTATAATTAAAGTGAAAAGATATCCAAAACAACTAAACTAAAGAGATGAAATAAAAACACAAATGATAACACAAATAAAACCCTAAAAACACCACTGATTTTAAAAGAAACAAGGCAGAACTTGAATGGAATGTTTTTTTTTCTTACTTCTTTGCTCATTAGGAGGGTTTTTATACCCTTTCTAATTAACGAATGCTTAGAGAGTGTGAAATGTCCCTCTTGGGTCTCTGTTTCTTTTTTATTGTTTTTATATAGTGAGTAAAATGGTGGTTTGTTGGAGTAAAATGGTATGTGTTTTAACCACTGTTTAGCTCCCTAGAATTAGGAGTTAAACAATAGATGCTTAGAGTTAAATGGTGTCATCTAGCCTCCATCTGAATTGCAATTTAACTCCTGTATAGCAACTCCTTTCCAACCTTTTTTATTCTGATTTTTTTCTAAAACTTGATGCTTTTATCCATAATTTGAGTCAAAAGATTGAACGTATCATTAAGCATATAATAACACAAATTGAGCACTTTTAAGCCAAAAATAAAGATGTATTCACTTCAAATGACATACTAAAACTTAATCAAATTCATCCCTATCAAATTTCCTCACACTTAAAGTGTTGCTTGTCCTCAAGAAATGACAACATTCTACTAAAAAAATCTCTACATAAAGTCAAGAGTTAATTGAGTATAAGTAAAAACCAAATTATGCCTTTGATATAGTTCAAAAATCTCAACCCTATCATGAAAGAACTTGGTTAAACACATAAAAAATATTTGTAAAAAGCAACCCCATATTTATAATAATAAATGCTCAAACCATTTTGCGTAATTCATCATATGAATATAGTAAAGGATGTTCAAATCAAATAGAAATACACAATTTGAATTTTAAGACATGTTTAGGAGTTCACCTAGTCTTTTTACACGAATTCAAACACCTTGTCATGAATGACCTCGGTTACTCAACTAAGTTCTCCTTCTTAGCTTGTTTGTGATGTCATCTGGTTTGTTAATGTAAGGGTTTGGTGGTGAACAACCACAGTTACTAAGCTGGATCTTGTTGCCACTATCACCACTCATAAACTTCAACCTCTACATTGATTGAAGCCAACAGGGTGAAAATTGCCTATTTTACATAACTTCACAAATAGAAACATGTTATTTTTATATTTTACACAACATATCATTTCAAACATCTCATCTTAAATTCACATTAAAAAACGTACAAAATGCACTAAATCACTTAATATCATATAAAATGGTTATTAAACACATGCCAGGTACTCAAAAGAAAAACAAAAACAAAAAACTTGGGGTTAGAATTCATTTAAGAATCAATCAATTTTTACCAAATCAAAGAAATCAATTGAATTCAAATACCACAATTAAATATCAAATAAAAATCAAGATTCTCTTAAGATAACACATTCAAAGCACCACCATTCGACTCACAATAACTCAAGTGTAAAAATTTTTAACTTGTACCACCCTCACACTTAAATTGTACATTGTTCTTAATGTAACAAAATCAATAAAAGCACGAAAGAGGGATGGAATAAGAATTACGCCCTTGGGTTGCAAAAGTCTTATAAAATTTGAAAGTAGGAATTGTAGTTCCTTCTTGAATTCTTACAAAGAAAACAAGTAAAAAGAAAATAAAGCATTAAAACCAAAACAATCAAAACATTTTGATAAAAGAGAAAAACATGTGAACAAAAGGATATGATTAGGTTTCCTCCAAACAAGTACTTGTTTAAGGTCACTAGCTTGATCCTTGGGTGTTTAGCCAAAAACTACATCTCCAGGAATCGTGAATGCCACATTTGAATAAGACAACCAAAGGTATAAGACAACTAAATCCACCCTTGAAAATTGATCACAGTTGGCATGATATTACTAATGGGGATAGATTTTATGTTATTTATATATGTGTTTCAATGTCATTTTAACCCTATTTTGATATTTAAATCCTTAAATTGTGTTTCTTTTGAATTTACATTCAAATTTGACCTTAAAGCACAAATACGTGATAAAAGGGCCAAGTTTTAAGTAGAATTGGAGAAAACTTGGAATTAGAAAAGTTGTGGAAAATCTTTGAGGACTTATATCATCATGTTATGAGGTTCCAAAAAGATAAGGAACTGCAAGGCCATATGGTAAGTCTTGAAGAGTGCACAAAGAAAAGAATAAGATAAGCTTAATTGAACACTAGATTTGGCAAAGGTGAATTTGGTGATGCATAAGCTGAAATTTTAACGCTCATATTTTTTTGAAATTTTAGGGAGTTCAAGAAAATTATGATAAGAATATCCTTACAAAATATCATGGCTATTGGAGCTGTATAGAAGGATTTATAGCAGAAAAGCCGAAGACGGGAAGAAATTGTCAACTTCTAGGATTTAAATCAAAATTGTAAAGCAAAGTCGTTTTTAGGATTTTTAGGTTAAATTTTACCAATGGTTCCTAAAATATCCATAAAGCCCTAGTAGCCATCCAAGAAAAATATAAGGAGCTTAAAAACCTAAAGAAGTGCATATTTTCTTAATTTTTTAAAGCTCCTACTTGAGCAGCCCCTCTTCTTCTTCTTTTCTTAAGTTTTAAGGTCTTTTTCATTTCTTTTCTTTTAGTTTGAAGTCCGAACCTTTGATTAGATTTATAGGTGTTGAAATCTAGTTTATTTTTGTTTTATTACAATAATATTTTTATTTTTGTTTTATTTTATTACTATGTTATTTTAGCATGCCTTGATCATACCTCGTGTTATTTATTATATAGGGAATAGAGAAGAAACTAAGATTACCATGTTTTGGTGTTATCCTTCCTCATATATCTATTGATACTTCTACCCTTACTCTCACCTTTGTTTCATCCTTCTTGTTCTTCTATATGCTCCACTCCTTCACAAACTACTTTGTGGCTTCTAGTAAAGATCTAGTCACCTTTATGCTGTGGACAATGTCTAGAATTGCTTATTCCTTTTCCTTCTTCTCCTTATCGTACTCATCCAGCTCGCTTTATCTTCTCTCCTTGTCAACCTACTAGGAAAAGCAACTTGAACATGGTGAGGATGAACATAGGTTGGACCATATACCTTAGGAGGCATTGAGTCGTCATTCTTTTCTTCCACTTCCTTCTTTTCTAACTCCTCCCTCTCTTCTCTCTCAGTGCTCATCCTAAAAATGGCAAACACATTCTCTCTTGAATTTTTTTGTGGTTGACTTAAAAATTGGCTGGAGACTTAGGTTTATAGCTTACCCATGGTGCTTGTTCTAACTCATCTGAGTCTCTAAATTCTTGATGCTACCCCCGTCTCCTATTAGAAATGCAAAGTATAAGTATCCAAAATTTTCATAATCTCATTTAAAGACATGCCCCTAACTTGCAGTGGTAGAGGTAGGGGACGCCTTGGTTGCTATTGACAGAATCTAGGTGGATGGTTGTATCCATGTTGCTGTTGCATGGTGGGAGATCTGAAACTAATGCCATTGCCTTGCTGGTTACCCCTATATCTCAAATTTGATTGATGCTTCCACCATAGATTTTATGAAGGGGCGTATATTGACCCTACGTGCTTCAATAGCAGGCACCTGTTGGTTATCCTACAAGGTAGGGCATGAATAAGTCAAATGACCAAGTAAAGAATAGATTTCACATACCTTGGATTTTTCCCTCTTTAACAATGGCTTACTCCACTAAGGATGTGAGGTTTGTGACTTGCTGCTCCAACCTAGAGACATCAACATCCTTGGTTTTCGGTGTAAAGGTTGGAATGTTGTCCTACTACACTAGTATTTCAAGTTGGACACCATGGTTGTTATTAACCTCGTTGCATCAACTAGTGTCTTGTCGACTAACACCCTCCACTAGTTGGTTGCATCTATCATGTTCCTATCCATAGGTGTTAGTCTTTTATATGAATATCAAATAAGAATATGTTCTCTTATTTGGTGATATGGGCAACTATTGTATAACTTCTTGAAAAACTATCAATACTTGAGAGGTGACTCAGCTCTCTCTTATCGAATGTGACAGATCTCCTTTCAGATGTTTATAGCCCTTGACATTGGAAACTACTTCTTGAGGAAGACTTGTTATACTTGGTACTAAGTGTTAACCAATATAGTTGGTAGATCATGGAGCCATTCCTTAGCTGCATCTGCAATGGCAAAAGGAAAGACTTTTAACTTCAACTATTCTACCGTAACACTAGCAGGCTTCATCCTCGAAGATGCCATGTGGAACTTCTTGAGAATTTTGTTTGGGTCAGTGATACAATCAGATCCCAATGTGTTTTTATCCCTAAAACTTATAAAAATAGGCAAAGCATAAATTATATTAGGTCTAATTTCAAATTCAGGTTCATTATTAGGATAGTTAATGCAAAGAAGATTAGGGTTAAAGGTGGTATCTGTAAGATCCTTAAATGTGCACTGGTACTACTCCATTTTTTTAAAAGTTTTTTTAGATGCTCCTCTAAGTTGTCTTTAACTTCCTCTTTGGATGATGAACTACTACTTTCAAGAATTGGTGTATGCTGACTGCACTCGAAATGCTGAAGTCTCGTGCGATCTATGATAGGAAAAAATGAAAAAGGATTAAATAGTGAAAGAAGTGAACCTCTATTATCTGTTGCAAATTTCAACATGTTTAAGAGTTTTGGAGGGCTAAGGGACATGTAAAATAGAAAATAAGATGAAAAAAGTATAAAAATAAATAAATAAAATAGCACTAGAAAGAACAAGTAACAAACCTTAACTCTTCTACAACAGCACCAAAAATTATGATAACTTGTCACCCTCAATTGATGAGAACCGAATAGCTAAGATGTAAAAAATGAAATTAAAAAGGCAAACATAACGTAAAAGATAATAAATTAATAACAATATCAAAGAAATTAGTAGATAGTATCGTTAGTATTTTGGGAAAATCATTGAAACGGAATTGAGATATATAGGTTAACTAAGATATTAACCTATAGATCTCAATAAGCTCTCAAAGCATTTGTTCCTCTAAATTAGGTAAATCTAGCAAACTCTAAACATACTCCTAACTTTGCTATAACCTCAAATAAGCTCTCTAAGTTTAATAGCGAACAAGCATTAGGTGATAAGGAATGATTAACTTAGGCCATTAACTCGTAACTCTTAAAAAGTGTAACCTAAAGGATTGGATCCTTTGACAAGTTGGATAAGTTTACCTATAAATGCAACTAGTTTATTACTACTTTCAAAATTTGCTAAGGACTATTATGCATGACACGCTCAAACCTAGCATTTATATTAAAAGATTACCTAAACAGTGATCAAGTCGAGAAATAATTCCTAATTCCATATGTTAAACTAAAGTCCCAAACTAACCTAAGTTTTAAAGCCCCAAATTCATTAAAACTCAATTACAATCTCACAAATAATTGCCCATGATATCTTTTATACCTTATAACTCCTAAAAACCTAGCCACACATGCTCAAACTAATCAAAACACAAATTAAATAGACATAATTAGTACCTAATTAAATAAAAATAAGGCTTGAAAATTTAAGCGAAGTAATAAAAACTAAGATTCGATACTCAATCTAATGCAAACTTAAGATTTTCATGCTAGCAATAAACCAATCATAACAGAATTAAGCACACCCAAACTAATTGCATTAAAAATAGAAATTCCAGCACACCTAAATTGAATGAAAACTAAAATTGAATAATTTAAAACCTAAAAAAATGCGTAATTCGTAACTATGGAGAAAAACCCAATAAAAAACGTCAAGAACAAATGAAAATCATAAGATAAATTACCACCCTTGCTATAAACTAACATAATTAGACATGAAATAACATGTAATTAGGCTTAAAGATCCAAAATGAAGGCTAAAAATTAAAGAAATAGTCATCCATTGATATGCAATTAAGATTCCTTACAATATTCAAGATATTCATCCATAAAAGTCATCAAATATTCAATCATAAAATAAGAGCCTATAGAAATACGAAAATGCATTAATAAAATCATCCAACAACTATAATTAAAGTGAAAAGTTAACTAAAAAAAACTAAACTCAAGATATGAAATAAAACCCCAATAGAAAACATAAACAAAACCCTAAGAATACCATTGATTTTTAAGAGAAAGGAGGTAGAACTTGAATGGAAACCTTTTTTCTTGCTTCTTTGCTGATTGGGAGGGTTTTTATACCCTTTCTAATTACAACAAGTATACAAATGGTGAAAAGACCCTTTATCCCTCTTTTTTTCTTTCAAATAATGAGTAAAACAATGATCTATTGGAGTAAAGGGGTGGTTGGTTTAATCACTCTTTACATCCCTAAAAAACTACGAGTTAACGGAGGGTGCTTTAAGCTAAATGGCGGTTCAAAGAGTAAAACAATGGGTGGTTTAATCCCATTTAGCTCCCTAGAACTGGGAGTTAAATAGTTATTCAAGCAATTGAACCATCATTTAACTCATGTGCAGCAAATCCTTTGTCCCCTTTTCACTTCGATTTCTTCCCAAACTGGATGCTTTGATCCATAATTTATGTTAATAGATTAAACCTATCATTAAACACATCATAACATAAATTAAGCACTTTTAAACCAAAAAGAAGGATCAATTCACTTTAAATGACATACAAAACATAACAACATTCATCCCTATCAGTAACCTATTGTATCTATGTTGTTAACCAATATATTTGAAAGGTACCATGTTCTCCACCATTAGTTTACATGGACACATTTGTCACTGCATTGGTTAACCATTGTTAATGTTATTAGCCATTACATGGCTAGTTTTGGTTTGACAAAATTTTTGAGATATGGCTATAAATTCTTGAACTTTCAGTGGAGAAAATTGTTTACCAAATTTGATTGTTATTAGAATATATTAACAAAAACTTTTCAAAAACTTTTTTTGCATTCATACATTAACACTGAAGTGATCATGAAGCCTAAACTATTGGTTTGACTAAGTAAAAATTATTTAAGTTGTAAAGTCCATTTAGGGTCCATTTTATTATCTTTAATTAACTTAAGAAATCTTTTGTTTGCTCTCACTATGAAGGAATATTGTAAAACGGTTACTCTTTATTTGGAAGAAATAGAGATTGCTTAAAGAAGGTTCCTCTTCATCTATTTGAGAGAAAAGTTGATTAAATTTCAAAAGAGAGTTAAAGAGTGAAGGAAATCATGAACTATTTGTCAAACCATTATAAAATAGGTCTTTAATTTCTTTTCCCTACATTTTTTACATTATTCTTATTTGTGTTATTGAAATAACATAAATTTTTAATTAATTTCACCGTTTCATTATAACTTCATCAAGTTATGTTTTTGAAGTAGAAAAATGTTTTCTTAATTTTTTTACAATAAATTATTAAATTTAAATTAAAAAGATGTAGGTGCCATGATAGACCAATGAAAATATATTAAAGGAAAAAATGTTTTAGAAGAATAAAAGAGTTACTAGTTTAAGAATTTTATGTTTATCTAACCTCGTGTTCTCTTCGTGTGCCTTTATTATCCCTCTCCCTTATTTCTTTTTTTTATCTATTTTCTTTTCTTAAATTCTCTATTTCCTTGTACTTTCTATTTTTCTTCCATTTATGTTGTTGTTGGCCCTATATAGCACATAAAAGGGGGTTGACTTTAGGGTTAATAAATATTTCTCAGATTTTTCCTAAATAATAGTCAATTAATTAAGGAGAGTCATTATCAAAATACTCATCTATTTTTTAGGTTAAGGTTTCTAAATCTAGTTAATGGCCTATGATGATGAGAGGAACTTATAGGCCCTCTAGATATGGAAGCACCTTCTCTAGTTCTAGCCATGGTAGATAAAAATAATGGATTTGTGAAAGTAGCTAAATGGGAATAAAGATTTTGAGAACTAAGGGGGATAAGAGTAAAATTGAAGCATGAGTTTCAATTTCAATGTTCAAAAAAGAACCTAGAAGAAACAAAGTTATATAAACCATATTCTATCTCTATCTATTGCAATCTACAATCTATAATCTATTTCATGAAAATAAACCATTTTATATAGGAAAAACCAATGTACGTAACTTGCAAAAATTGGATGAATGAAATTATGACAAAATTGAATGATGAAATAGGTCAAATTACTACTAATTACATTTTTATGAGATCGATATCTCAAAAGCCCTACAATTTATCAAATTTTTTAAAAAGATTCAAATTTTAATATTATAAACTAAGTAAAGTTCAATTTTATCAACACTAAGGCTAACTAGATGTAATTAAGGGTTTGTTATTTTACTTCCATTTTTAGGAAAAAACTGTTAATTTTGAAAAAAATTTAAAAATTTTCTAGAAATATAAAACTTCCTAAATAAATAGGCAACCATGAACTCCTTCTTCTCTCTTCATTCATCTAGCCATGGATTCCCTTTTAGGTTAGTCTTGCTTTAATTGGGCCTCACTCACTCTTTTGAAGCTTCATCACTCTTCTTTTCCTTCTTTTGCCTTTGGTGTTATCCTTTGAAGCTTGCACTTAATCTATAACATGTTAACCTTATTGCTTGATCTTGTTCTTCACTCTTTTCTATCTAATGCTATCTTGAACTCCTTCCATTTTAGCTTTTAATTCTTCGAACTTCTTGGTCCTTCCTTATCCTTCCATCCTAATGTCTATGCTTTCTACTGCTTTATTTATAGACTAGGGGCATTTTAGTAAACTTGACTTTCTTGATTACTGGTATTAGTAATGAAAATTTGAAGTGTTATTTTTAATTGTTGCCAAACTTCTCTTTTGCCAAATATCGCATCAAAGCCTTATGACTATAGCACCCTTGAAGCCTTCTTTGGCTACTAAGACTAATAACCCTTGGGAGGAGCCATCTAATAAGGGTTTATTTCATAAAGATTTTTATAATATTTTGATGTAATTTCACCTCCGAATTTGTTGTTTAAATGTTTAATTTATGTTCTGAATTATTTAAATAATAGATTAATCCTTAATTGAATAGAAATTTGTGAGAAAGATAAAAAAGGAGTTCAATATAGGTCTAGACCACCCATTGTTTATGTCCTAGCAGACCCGCTTCTAAGTTAGGATTTGGAGTTAAATGCAGGTAGCTAAAAAACGTTGTTTAAGTCCTTTCCAAAATCCATTTAATTACTTAACTCAAGCTTTCCAATTAGATCTTCAACTCCCACTTGCAGCCATTTGCTATGGACATCTATATTTAGCCAAAGAACCCATTTTTATACTTTTAGAAATAGATTTAGAGCAACAAAATCATATCTTAGTCTAAGATTTTTTTTATTCTATATAGATTAAGTTTTTCTTTTTGAATTTTTTCAGCTTTGTAATTGGCATTTTCAAGTTTTTTTAAAGGATTCCAAGGATTTATAAATATGGTATAAGGCTATATAGCAACACAAATCTTCATTTAGTTCAATCTAAACCCTTAAATCGCTTATTTCATACTTTTTCTTTACATATATTCAACAACATGTTGCTTAACGATGAATCTGTTTGTTCTTTGATATATATGATGTTTTAATCTAAATATAAGCTAGGGACATGTTACTAAACGCTTTTATTGAGTGCCCATTACATGTTGTATGATAATCTTAGTTTATTTTGAATGCTTGATGATTGTTTTAAGATGGCCACTTAAAATGGAGCTGATAGATGATTCAGGATTCTAGAAATCTAATTTAATTATTGGATAAATCAATAAAAAACATGATTTTAATCAATACATAAGCATTGGTTACTTAATCATAAGGTTGTTAATATAGAAATAAGGTATTTCTAGGTTAAACAAATTAAAGGCTACGTTCTATATTTACAGGTGAACCAAGTCATGTAATAGGAATGATAGAGATAAGGCATTGAATTGACCATATCTTTGTTTTAATTTAGTGAAGATACACTAAATTAGACATTATGACCTTTCATAACTTAAATGAATCATTTAAAGCCTCATCCTTATATAATTATTCAATTTGGTAATCTTTAAAGAAATTTATAATCCTTTACATTATTTGGAAGATTTTACTTTTAATTTAGTAATTTTAACCTTCTTAAATTGCAATCCTGTCTTTTTTAGATAATTCTAATATGAGTGAACTAGTATTCATAGCATTTTTCCAATGGGTTTGACATTCAAAGTCTTAAAAATACTCCACTTAATTACTTGTTGATTTGTATACTCAATGAAACAATAGGTCTTAATTTGATTTTGATTTGCATGCCTAAAGATTGATTTGTTTGGGCTTATCTAGTGTTAGAAAGACTAACATCATCCTCGAAAAGATTATAGGAACCAAGATTGATTCGAATAAAGCTGGATAAGTGGCCATAAAATAATTTTCTCCTTCTTCAACTTAAACTTAACTAAACACCTTGAATTTAAGTAGAGTATATAGATAGGTTGACAGGGACTCTAATTCAAATCATAGTATAGAATACATTCCCCAATATAGCATTGAAGGGAAGCATTTGGTAGCCCCTCCACTTGAGGTTCTTAAAGTAAGTGTTTGGAAATGGTATAACTATCTCGTTGCATTTTTTATGGATAAGTGACCTCCATTTCTTATTTTCTCAAACTAGGCACATGCTAAGTGGTCAAAATTTGACCTTACTCTATTTCTCTTTGATGAGGTAGACTTATTCCTTCTCAAAATTTCAAGTAACGGAGTAATTAAGTAAGTGTTATAAGGGAGTCGTTGACATTTTTAATCATTACCTTTTTTTTTTTAGGAAATGATGAACAAAATAGAAGCTTGATCTACTTCTATTAAGTCCCCTTAGAATACAAGACCACCACGGAATGAGTCCCAAAATGGATGATACCAAACCTAGCTCAAGTAATCTAGGAGAAGGAGAGTTTCACGTGCCCTCTAGAAGGAGCCCAAGCTAAATTTCCTAATCATTCCTAATAACTTTTTTAGATTGGAATGTAAGA
The DNA here is from genome assembly GCA_028565735.1 of Pinacopodium congolense. Taxonomy (NCBI): domain Eukaryota; kingdom Viridiplantae; phylum Streptophyta; class Magnoliopsida; order Malpighiales; family Erythroxylaceae; genus Pinacopodium; species Pinacopodium congolense. The sequence continues at coordinate 6,122 of JAOXYD010236184.1, read as the reverse complement.
TGACTTAATTATCCTCTTAAATAATAGGTACTTTTAAATTTTGTTAATACCATTAAGCCTTGTATTATTGGATTATTGGAAACATAACTTAAGGAATAGGAATTCCAAAATCTATGGTTCATGCAAAAGGGGGAGAAAATTAATAATCATATATTTCACTTCAGTGGTAGAATTTTTGTTACTTATAATATGGACTTCATTAAGATACTACGTCCTTATATTATTGACAAATTTATTCTCCTATCTATCTTTGTTATCCTTTCTTAGATAAAGCTAAACATCTCCTTTATTTATGATATTAATTTTCCTTTTTCAAAACTAATGTGACATAACCTAAAAGGCATTGGAGAAAACTTAAAGGAGCCTTCAATACTAATAAGAAACTTTAATACCAGCTTGCATATCTTAGAGAGTGAAGGTAATTATAGTTTAACTAGTGTTAACAAATCTCTAATAGGAGGGGAAACTTTTATCCTAGTAATAAACAACTTGACAATCGATTTATAAGGGAAAATTAGGAAAGAGCTCTAGTATATTCTTAATGGATATAAGCACTCCTAGCTATCAAGGATTATTTTGGGTAGAACCGATCTTCAGATCACTCCATTATTATGGTTAACAACCTCATATAACGAACCTTGAGAGCCACCTCATCTAGATTTTTCAATCACTTGCCATATGTGGAAGGTTTTAATGAAGTAATCAAAAGGAGTATGGATTATAATCAATATGGTTACTTCCATTTTTTTGTATTAGTAGAAAGTTAATAAATTTAAGAAAAAGATAAAAACATTAAATCCACAATTTATAGTTGAAAATATTAATTAAGTTTTTTACTCAATTACACTTCAAAAGTATTATAGGTATTAAGGGACAAAGTTCTCCATCTTTCCAGGAGATCTAAAACTATGTCTTGAAAGGAATTTTTTTTGATCAAGCTTTAGATCTTGCATTACTTGTCACTAAAGAAGAAATTATTCATGTAGTAGGAACATTAACCGTAATGAGACCCCTAGGCCAAATGGATTAAAGGGACAGTTTTTTTAGAATACTTATGATGTAGTCTGAATGTACTTGTATGTTTTAAAAAAAATGAATCCTAAATCTCAAATATAACAACACTAAGATGATAAATAAGTAAGTGCATCTATCGTATCATAATAAAACTATTATGAGTTTGGATTATCGATCCTATCAAGACTATATCGGACTATTAATAATTTTCTTCTCTTCCTAAGACATGTTCATGTTCATCTTTGAATTTGATTCAATAGATACTCTAAAATTTCTTAGACTGAAGATACCAAAAAGTATATCATACTCTCATAACTTATATAATTCCGATGGGTCAATTTAATAACACTATTTTAGCAAAAATAAATCAATCAATTAACATACCAATAACATTCAATACTAAATCAACTTCACTACAGTGTACTGGTCATAAATAATAAAGTAGAGCACATAAGACTACAAAATATCGAAACCACAGAGAACTGATTGTATCACTACTAAGGCAATTGAATTACAATTATCTAAAGGAACTCATGGCTTGAAATTAATGGATTAATTAAACTAAACACACCTAAAAAGCTTTCCAATTTTGAAATTAAACAATTTCATTCAAGGATTTAAACTAGAATTATATGAAAATCATATGGAATTGCATCCAAAACTACTCCTACATACACTAAATCATGCCCAAAATATGTATCTATACAAGTGTAGTAAGAGTCTAAATTTAAACTCTGCGACTTAACTGGCCCAGTTATAATGATGTCAAGACAAAAACTTGAGCATCAAGGAAATGATCAAAGCCTAATACCTATCTTTTGAAAATTTATGGGAAATGAGCACTCTGCCAAATCAGTAAAGGTAACTAAAATGTATCCTTTAACATAACACATTTCAAAGAACTAATAAAGTATAGAAAACATATATTATCATTATATTGCAAATAAATATCATCATCGGATAACCAAATAGTCATTGTAAAATCATATACATAACTCACATCAAATATGCTACAATTTTATTCATAATCTTATCCTTATTTATTGTTAAGCTATATTGTATCTTTATTCTATTTAGGGCCCTAGTTAACTTAGTAGGATTATCTTCAATGATCTGTTGGTCTATCTCATCATTATATATCAATCTCAATATGGATATACTATCAAAATATCAAACACAAGGTATTTCTCAATCACATCAAGCATCTTAGTGTCTAGCAAAATAGCATAAGATACCCCCATTACTTAGGATACCCTGACACCATTGTAGTGCCTAGTAAATAATACAGGATATCTCTAAAACTTAGGGTATCCCTACACTTTCTCTACAAATAGATGTCTAGCCAAATCACAATCATAATCTTATAGTCTCATTTCACAGAACCATGTCATCATCACAAACCTAATATTGAATATATCTTGTCCTAGTCAAGCCACTAATTCAACATCTTTAACAAATTCTCAATCTCACATTTCCAATTAATCATTTCCTTTCATACTTCCTTATCAATATGTTCTTACAATTTTTTAAGTTTATATGAAATTCATAACTATTGCAACTTGTTATATACTCACAAAATCACAATTACACATTTCATCATAAAACCTACAACATGCATTCCACATAATTACGTTCTTCAATTAATCCAAATAATTTATCATGCAATGTTTAACAACTTAAAATTTTTACATAAAATATATTATACAATTAAGCATATCTATAATTACCAATTAAACAACAAATTCATGTTAATGACACAATACATAAAAAAAAAGTCCATTCTATTAGCCACCTGAGCAAAAAGTTCATACTAACCACGTAATACATATTATTCACATGATAAAAGTACATTCCAATTAACTACTTACATAATCTCTATAAAATCCAATTTATTAATCAGTTAGAACTACCCTATAATTTGTCACCAAGACTAAATAAAACATAAATATTGTTAAGCTCAATTTAAATTAAATATACTAGATAAGTAAACTCTCATTTGTTATACTCTATTGTTACTATTACTATCTTCATTTTTTTATATTATTATTACTAATATTATTTACTATTATCTATTATCGTCAATATTATGATCCTTTTTATTTTTTTATTTTTTTTCATTATTCTATATTTATCCTTCCTTTCTCTTTTCTCTCTCCTTTCTCATTTCTCTCCCTATCTTTTTCTTCTCTCTTACTCACTCACCTTTCTTACTAATGGTGACAATCTCCATTAATTTTTAGTATTTAACGACAATGAATTAAAAAAAACAATATATCAAAACCCCTAACACACAATTGAAGCTCCAAGTCTTAACTAAAATTGGACTAATTGACTCAACTAAAATTAAATCATTGTCTATCACTCTTATTATTAGACGCTCCTTCAAATTCCTTATCAAACAACTTATAGTATAGAACTAAGATGAGAGAAATCAAAAGCAGTATAGATGAAAGAAATGCTAGTCACTGTGTAGAATAGTAACAACGTTAACTAATGTCTAACAATGATGAGCAAAAAGCAACTAGTGGCAGTGATGATAGTCTAAGTCAGTGTATGGACAGAACAGGGAGGAAGCAATAAAACTAATTTCCAAAGCTTGAAAATTGATGAAAGAAGCAAAAATATTAAAAGGATAAGGTGAAAAGAGAAAAGGATAATATGGAAATTTCCAAAAAGAATATAGTAATGGTTGGAAGTTAAAAAGAAAAGATGGAAGATTTTAGATCCAAAAAAAGGATGGTGATTGCATAAGTTAAAATAAAGGCATGATAGTGTTACATTTATAACAAGATAAAGAGGAATTGTATCAAGATTAAAATTTTAAAAGTCTAGCCCATCATCAAAGCTTATTTATTTTAATCTTAGTGATTTATGACCTTAAGATAAAGATTTAAAACTAAAGGATGAAGGATTGGGTATCGATGATATATGTTTTAAGTGCGTGAAATTATGTTCTTTTCCCCATAAAATGGATTTTCTAAAATTTTTTATGTTATTTATAGTGCACGTAACTCTCACTATTGAGTTCAAGGGGTTTTGAAGTAATTTTTTAAAGGAGTTGATTTGTGAAAGATAAAGTTAAGGAACTTAAGTGTTTCAAACATCAAAGTTTAAGGAGATAAAACGACTTTTCTTACTTATTAATTACTTCCCTTCTTAGTACTTAAGATATTTTTTCTTGAAATTTCATGGATTAATTAATAATTGTTATAAGAAGAGTAAAATAAGTATATAATATAGTTGAATCTCACATTAAGCATAACCTAATTCTTCAAGAAGCTAAGACTTTTACTTCTTCTTCTTTTTTTGAAAAAGTAAAAAATATCAATAATAATAATAATTGATAATCTAATAGAAATACAAGGTTGGCTACTTCTACATATACATCTTAGAAGAATCCAGTAAAACACGTGTCCACCAAAATAAGGGACTTAGACATGTCCAATTTGGATAAAAACCAATGCATAGCCAAGCTAAGGGATATAAAACTAATGCATAGCTAAAATAAGAGATACTCACCTGATGGAAATGAATTTTACGTTTTTATCATCTCAATTAAGGAAGCCATTTTTCCTTCTTGAGAGTGTAAGTTGATATGTTGATCCTTAAGCAAAAGGTTAACAATCTTGTTCACTAGTTATGATTCTTTAGTCTCGAAAATAGAAGAATTATAGGCATCAATAGAAAATATTGTTTTAGGTTCTCCTCAACTACTTACTCCCTTGATCTTATAAGGACTAATACAAACTTGTTTTCTTGCATTTAGTTCTTATTCACACACATGCATTCTTTCCACTAACCTCTTGTTACCATGTAGATTCTAGATCTTAGCAAAATCAGTAGTTAGAGGAAGGATCAATCAATAAATGAAAAGTAAGGTGTGTGCGATTAGTGTAGGAACAACCACTGTTACAAGTATGCTCAAACATGTAAGGTCTCTTGCTTATAACAATTTTACTTTAAAATCTATCTATGAAAACCATTATTTTAAACTAGGATGGTCAATTTCCACTGATTATTGAGATGTTCACAATCATTTACTCCTTTATCCAATATAGAATTCCTTTAATACCTTCTTAGAAATGTTTATTTATGCATGTTCCTTAAGATCTAGGCCCTTGTCTAGTACATAGTTTGCATCTGCAATTAGTTATAACTCACAGTCCTAGTATCCATCTTTCCCTTATAAGGCTATTACAGAATTTAGTTGAGTTGCTCATGTAAGATTTAATGAAGCCATAACACTAGACCTAGATCTATCATACTAGATTATTAAGAGTAACTTGGAACTGTACCTGAATCCATTGAAATAATTGCATTTTGGGTGTTGCAGTACCTTTGGCTTTTGATCTTCTAAGAGATATATATAGGTCGTCATTCTTTTCTCTTGATGGGATGAAGAAAAGAAAACCACAATGCTCTCTTGGGAATGATAACCACTTATTTACATGTATAACATCTATTCCTAATTTTCCTATAATAAGTTAGGAATATAACACCAAAGTTTTTACACTATAATGTTTTCACATATTATAGACGATACTTTATTAGATTATTTAAACCCAATAATCAAAACTTTATTACATCACTTTTAATGTTGATTCACACCTTATGATAGCCCATGACATATAATTATATATATAGGGAAGTCAACAAAAAAATCCAACAATTTCCTATTTAGACTACATATATATAATTCCTTATAATTATATGTCATAATAAACCTTATGAGATTAAAGTTGCTTGTAACGCCCTAATACCCCTTGGAAGGAATATCAAGGCACTACTTACTCAATTCTCGCGCTCACACGATATTTATCAATTTTAATAACCAATTGCAAAAGCATTTACCAAGTTGTTAAACATGCATATTCATTTCATATGCAACTGTGCAGCGGAATCTAATAACACATGCATAATAGCTAACTGAATCATAAATCATTCTTTCGTTTCACATCCACCATCGCTATCGATTTACAAAAACAAAAATTTAACATTTGAATACAATTGGGATGTACTAAAAAGAAAATTCAAAATATATCCCAATTATAAGTAAGTACAAAAATACAGAAATCCAAGAGATTTGGCCTTTACTGCAGTGCTGGTCC
>JAOXYD010236174.1:0-17526 GCA_028565735.1 Pinacopodium congolense | reverse complement strand
TGTGTTGTCTGTCTTGATTTCTGTGCTGTATTAGAGTGTTTTTTTTCCGATTTCTGTGATGTTCTTTATTGATTTTTGTGTTTAGAAAATCCGAAAACCAAATTCGAAAACTGAAGCCGAACCAAACGGGCCCTAAATTATTTAATGGATTTTTAAAATTTTGGATTGGACCCTTTTTGGAAAACCAATCATTACTTTTAAAATCCCATGGTAAAAATCTTAAATTACAATGTCTAGCCTAGAATCGAAAGCATATACACTAATGAAATCAATAAATCAAATGCCTTCTTAAATTCAACCTTATCTTTCTTAACAACTTGAGCATGATTTCTAATTGCAAGAACCTTAATACTATGGTCTTCAAACATTGGATCATCATTAACATAAATGAAATCAACATAATCATCATCCATTTGATCATTGAACAAGAACGCAGAAAAACTTTCATCAATTTCTAAAACTTCATCTAAGCTTTCAATTTCATTATTTGGCTTGCATTTCATAAAATTCACATCATATTGCTCAAAAGGCATGGGAAAATTGTCATCATCACTATCCATAGCACAAACTTCTAACTTAGTTTCCTAGAATGTATCACTTTCTTGGAATTCATTTGGAATTAATTGTTTTATTGACTCAATTAGGGCCTCTTTCCAATTAAGATATAAAGGTTCCGACTTATCGACTATGGATCGATTTTTAGTTAGATCCTCCTCTAATTGAGATAAATTAGCAAATGGGAAATGCAATTTATGAAAAAAATTGTGAATATTTTCTAAGTGAAGCATTTAATGCTTATGGGTAGGGAATCCTAGGTTGATAAGGCCAGACATTTAGGTCAACAAATAATCTAGGTGGGTTGGTTTCACCTTCAACATCATTTTTTACTTCACTGATATCTGTCACTTCCCATTCATTATTGGCTACACCTATATCCTCCATTTCTTAATTATTGTGAATAGTGATGGCCATAATATGCTCTCGAAGAGTAGGTTCAGGCATGATAGGTAAGGGTTTGGGCAACTATTCTTCTAAGATTTATGCAATCTAAGCTACTTGAGTTTCTAAATACTTCACGTAATTTTCATGATTTTACATCTTAGAATCATTACTTTGGATATATTTCATCACTATAGCTTCAAGATTAGACTTGCTTAGCGGAGATGGTTTTAAATGAGGACTGGCATTTTGGTATTGGTAGTTCGGATGATCGTTGCACGGAAAAGTGGGGTAGGTCTTCCTAAAATAAGTGTAAGAGTCATTTCTTTGCCTATTAGAATGATAAGGGTCTTAAGTGAGATCAGGGGCATAAGAATGACCTACTTGACAATCTATGGAAACATGAAAGATACCACCACAATGATCATATGCTACAGGACTTAGAAATGCACTATTACCAAATTGAGCTTATAAACCTGCCAATTGCTTACAAAGGCCTACCAGTTGAGCTTGTAAAGTTGAAGTATCATTAATTGCATCGGATCTAAATGACTTCCTATGATACTAAAATTATGGATAAAGAACTCAGTAAGTAGCTCTTTAAATCACTCCCAAGACTCATGTAAACCCTCGCTCCGATATTGTATAAATCAGGAAATCAAAATTTTAAATTTTGTTATCCTATCTGGGGGAAATAATTTTACTAAAAAATGATTGACAAGATCAACCCAGGTTATGATAGAAGCAAGTTGGAAAATGATTAACTGCATGTGAGCTCTATCATTCAGAGAAAAAGGAAAAAGCTTTAGCTTAAAGGCATCAACCGAAATGCTAGGGCTTCTATAAAGATCGCATGTATAAAATTTCTCAAATGATCATTTGGAATTTTGAAGGAAGAACCACTAAATTGTGAAGATCTAATCAAAGAAATGATATCATGAAAATTTTCAAAATTCATCATAATCAATCCTAAGTCTATCAATACTAGACAGAGGTCCATTCCTATTTTTCATTGTCAATTCCAACATGATTGGTTCTTTATAAGGTTAGACAATTAAGTGCTTATGATGTTACATTTTAAAATTGAACTTGATCCTAACTAATATGTATGCAAGATATGCACAAGCTTATAATCAAGTCATTTATAAAAAAAAGCAAATGGAACACACAACAAGAAAAAAAAAAAAAGAAGAGCAAACAACAACGAAAGACAAAGAAAACACAATATAAACAATATTTACACTCTATAGAAATTGACACCATTATATTCATAATACCACTATATTTTCCCCAAAAATCGCTTCAAAAACTTGTTGCTAGTTATTTTAGTCTAAATTATCCAAATTAATTATCAAACTAAGTAATTAAGCACAATTTTTTAAATCAATTTCAAAATCAACAATTATGGCAAGTATACAGGTCAATAAGTAAGAAAGTGGAGTATTTTAATGACTCTATAATGTCAAACCCACAGGGAAAGGTTAGGGACTACTAAGTCATTCAAATTATAATTATCTCGAGAGCTTAAGATTGCTAAAATTAAGGGTTAAACTTTCTATGTTTACCTAAAGGACATCTAAGTTAACATAAAAACTTCTAAACATTGTAATGGATTTCAAGTAGCTTAAAGAGTTATAAATTGGATAATTAGTTAAAGATTAAGCTTTAAATGACTTTATTAAGTTTTGAAATACATTGCAATTTCTACTCTAGGGTCTTCACTATATTAAGACAAAGTTATAGTTAATTCAATGTCTTATCTTTAACATTCCTATTCTATAATTTGGTCCACCTATATCTATAGGAAGTAGGCCTAAAGTTTAAGAAGTTCTAATCCTAAAATGACATATTTCCAGACTAATACCCTCATGATTAATCAATCAATTGTCTTGTATTGATTAAAATCATATTGCTTGTTTATTTTTCCAATGAATTAAGTGATTAGTCATCTACGTAATCATCTAACAACTTCATCTTAAGTGGCCAGCTCAAAACAAGCTTTAAGAAATCAAATAAACAAATATTATCATCTAATTATGTAATAAGAACTCAATCAATGCATTTAACATTCCATTATTAGCTTAAATTCATATTAAAACTTCATATATAAATAAGAAAAATCATATTAAAACCATAACAACATGTTCTAAAACATATATGAATAAAGAGAATGAAATAAGTGAAATAAAGGATTTAGATTGCACCAAATATTGTTCTAAAGTGATACATAGCCTTCAATTACCTTAACAAAATCCTAAAAATCCTTAAGACAACCTAAAATTACAAAGAACAAAGCTTGAAAATAAAATAGATATCAAAACTTAACCTAAATGAAGATAATAGAAAATCTAAGCTAAATCTAATTTAAGTTGCTCTAATCTATGTTAGCTACTCAAATTTTGTTCTCTGAAGCTTGTTTTATATGTTTAAAGCAAGTGGGACAAGTTAAAGCCATTGAGAGAAGAAGACTAGCTAGAAAAAGCTCAACAGGTACTTAAACAACCCTTAAATTGGAGTTAAATGAGATCATTTAGCTCCCACCGTTTAAGTATCAATATTAAGAAAATTGACATGTTGCAATAGGATAGCTCAACCGCCATTTTACTCCACTTTTTTAATTTTTCAATAGATTTTCCTAGATTTTCTTACCATGCAAGCTTCAAGCTTCAAGATACAATATACATAAATCTAAAAGATAATTAAACATTTTTACATCAATTTTTAGCAAGTGTGGCTTAAATTATATTCAAATTCATATAAAAATATCTTAAACTCAAAGCGTACCATTGTTGTGTTCATGAATCTGCACAGTCTGTCCAGATTACCAAGTTTATCCTTAAATGCTAGCCACAAAGTAAAAACTTCACAGGGGCATAACTCTATAAACCAAACCACTTTTTTCAATTTTAATTTTTTGGGATAAGGTCATAGTAGATTTCTAAAAGAGTAGTTAGAGAATATACCTAAATTTGTTCTACACCATATTACTTCATCTTCTATTCTTGGTAACAGTCTACATCTCAATACCTGATTAACTATTAAAGATTTACTTGATGTTTCAAACATGTGTCTAAATTTGTTTGTGATCCAAATATCATTCAAAGAAAAAGCCTGTTGTCTACCCCTATTTTGATTATAAAATTCCCTTCTTGCAAGGTCTCTAAACTTAAGGAATATATTTTGTTTGTGTAATTTATTGTTACTAATAACTTTTTAAAATACTTCCATCAAAATTTTCTTTTATAGTTAAATTATTTCCTGTATTAGGATTTGAACCATAAAGAGAAGAATTTTTTAGATATCTCTTATCAGTGATTCACAAGGCTATATGACATGTATATAAACTACACATATGAAGAATATTACTTTTGGTAAACTATAGTTGGTACAAATTTTTTTTTGGAAATTAATATAAATTAATAAATAGTTGTTGTTAAGAATTATAATCAAATGGTTGTTATAATAATAAGGTATTATTATCTAGAAATCACTTATTAGCAACACACTAAGTGATTAATCTTGTAGGTGGTGTAATAAGTTAACATGATGAACTAAGATAATGAGGAAGACCTAAACTTGGTATATGGTTAGATATAATAATATTGACAGTAGCTACTAAATATTTATATTTAAAAACTCTATAGATTACTACATGATATAAACAAATAATTAACATTAATAAAATAATAATACATAAAATATATATGAAAATTTAAGGTAAGGCTAATGTGACAATTATTGAATGATGAGTCAAATGCTGCAATCTTTATTCAATCAAGATTGCTAAAAGAGGTGCATAGTATGGTCAAAATGATGGATGTATATAGATCTACAAATTTGCTGACTAGAATATTTATAGTTAAACATAATTAAATATGGAAGTTAATTTCGCGAATCTTTTCCTGAACTTTTATGCAAATAACAAATCTAAAATTTTTGTTAACAAAATTGAATATTAGTAAACAAAAATATAATATATCTTAGGTGCTTCTCTTGGAGCCTAATGCACCCGAATACAATAGTAGAAAATGGGTTTAATAAACAACAGGGAAATTTGTTAGCACCAATAAGCTAAAGAAGTATTTTTTTCCCTCATTAAATCAAATATATTCACTTAACCTAATTTTAAGAGAATTGACAATGTTATACAATGTACTAAAAACTATATAATAAAATTTTGATTATCTTATATCTTTTCATCTACTACAACTGTAAATTATGAGTATTTTCTTTAGTGACAAAAAACTAAATCAAAATATTAATTAACTATAGATAAGAAGAGTGTTAGACTAAGTAAATTTTCAATGTATTATTACTATTAATGATTTCTTTGTTTTTAATTTATTAAAAAGATAAGGATGTGAAATGTATGGAAGGACACAATTTAGAGTAAAAAAATCATATGGAGGATAATTCAAGAATATGATTAAGATTATAAAGGGTTAGCAAGATGGCTTATGTAACTTTTGATGCGAATCATGTTTTACTCATCACAATATTTTTAGGGGATCAACTATCGCATAATCATTTACATCTCGATTTATTGCAAATAGCAATCTATGATCAGGAGGAAATTTTAAGAAACTTTTAAATAAAAATCTTGTAATGCATTAAAAAATTTTATGGATCTTTTTTTACATGTTTGAGTTAAGAATTTTTTTTAAAGGATTGCTTTATTGTAATTTGAAAGGTTTTAGAAGACATGAGAAAAGTTTTAAAATGTTGAAAATTGATTTCCAAGAGTATTGGTCATCTAGATTAGCGGATGCACATAGTAGATTAGTTGGCATAAGCTAGAAACCTTCAAATAGGGGGCTGTACAATTTACAGAATAGGATTTGGCTGCGTAGTGTATGAAATATGGAAGGAAGCTAATACCATCAGGCATAGCCAAAGCTGAGACTAAGAATGGAATTCAACAGCCAAAAATGAGCATGGATACATTCGATGATCTATGCACGCCTTCCCCATCTAGCATGCTCTGAAGCTTTGTTTATCAACTGATGATTGCAGGATGTCGAAGGTGAATGATCTAGGGAATAATGTCTCACTTATTAAGGGTATTTTGATTAGGATGCAAAAGCCTTAAACGAACTTGTACTTGGAGTTTTAGCTCTTAGCTTGAATAGTGCTTCGTTTTATAATCCTATTATTCGAGCCTTCATGCTTGGTTTTTGTTGGATAGCATATCATATGATAGCCTTTATACAAAATTAATTTATTTAATTTTAAAAAAATATATTCTTTTAAAGATTGATTAACCAATGTGTATTTTCTGGTGGAACAGATTGAATAGTCTATGGGAATAATCTACTAGTATTGGTGAAAATGCTATTTCTATGACAGTTTATCAAATTGGTGAACCAATATGGGATATTGGTCAATAGTAGACCAATGCACTTGACCTGTTGACCAATGGTCATAATAGTTATCTAATGACTAATTTTTACTAGGTAAAATTTTTTAATTAATTTTTCCCATAACTTACATAGGTCTTTTTAAGTGTTAAGGCATCCATGAGCATTCAAGTGAATATAAGTGATTAAGTTAGTGAAAGGCATACCAAGAATGCTTTTTAAAATGTGTAGTTACGAAAATGGTTATATTCATCATTGGTTTGTGAGTCCTTTAAACCTAGGGGTTGAACAATAGAGATATTTTTTTGTATGTATTTTCTTACAAGGCCTGTGATTGAGTTGTAACATTTCTTTTAACCAAAAGAAGATTGTTGTATAAGAGTTATATCTCACTACTGGAAGGAAGATCTCAGTGAAATTTCGAAGAGGTTCTTGGAGAGTGAAAGTAGGCAAAGTTTGTTCACTAAACGACTAAAAAATCAATTTTCTATTTCTTTTTCCACCCTCTTTACATTATATAATTTTTTTAATTTGAGTTACATTGATATATTAATTGGAATATAATATTGTTCGCTAGTTTTAACTACACTACAAGTATACAGGACATAACTTATAGTATAATTGATATTGATCTCACGAGGATTGAATCTAGACACCTGAAGATTTAAACTTAACTTTATTTAAGGTAAAATAAGATTTTAGAAACTAAAAATTAAGCTTAAATAAAGGAAACTTGAATGAAAATAATTATAGAAGAAAGTAAACCAAAGAAGGTACTCAATAGTGGAGACTTATGCATTGTTCTATCCTTATTTATTATGTTTTATCTTATCAATTTAATTGTGTTTAACCCAAGATTTTCTAAAGCTTCATTATCCTCTCTAAAGGTGTAACTAATTGTCCCTAATTGATGTAAGATAGAATTAGTCTTGCATTCTCTCATTTTACAAAATCTTTCTTAAATACTCAACTAGATGTGAAGCAATACTATAGGTAATTACTAAAATAGTTAATATCTCTCTTCAACCACTTATTAATCTGTTAATTATAGGTCTGTTAAGTTTGCAACGAGAGTTACCAACTCTGGTTGCAGACCCTAAATCAAATAAATCAAAACAAACTCTAAATCAAAACAATCTCTCGATCTTAAGTGATTATAAGCTTAGCAATTAATATAAACAATTACGCATTAAATCAATAAGAATAAAGTTAGATAAATAATTCAAGAACAATCCATAAACTAGATTCAACTATTTATAAACATATTCAAACAAGTAATATTCAGATTCAACATCAAAAGGAAAATAAGGGGAAAGAGAAAACTAATGGTATATGCTGACGCCTCCTTTTTAGGAAAATCGGGATAACACTTGTTGAATTTTGAGTCTCCTCTCCAAAATTGAGTTCTCCACCTTCTTTCTCTCCACAAAAACCTTAATTTCTGTCTTGTATCTATCCTAGGGTAAGAATTGTTGCTACTAGGTTAATTCCCACGTCTTTTTAAACATAAAAACTTATAAACATGTCCCCACACGTTTTTCCACGTCATCTTGCCAAATCAGCTTTTTTCAGCTTTGACCTTTGCTTGGTATTTCTAGTATATCTTCGTCCACATACCTCCTTTTGACTTGAAATTTGATATGTAAGCTCCTCACATGTTTTTCTAGCTCTCTGTAAAATTTTATTGCAATCCAAGCTCTATAAAGGCATCTAAGGCATTAACGAAGTTGCAGTACGAAAACTGATACTGCTTTCGGGTCTTATTCGTTACTTACAATTTCAAACATCAAAGTGCATCAACCTATCCTTCAAATAAGTTCATATTTTTCCCTCAAACACTCAATCATACCAAAAGCAATCAAACATATAAAAGATATTGAAAAGTAATGCAAAATGTTATACTAACTAAGTTTAACACACACAAACAATACTTAAAACACCTAAAAATAACCTAGAAACATAGTATGAAAACGCACTTATCATAAGCCTTCTCCTAAAACGGATTAGTGAGGGAGAGGCATCTATACTCTTATAAGGCATACTTCGTGTCCCTCTCCAACTGATGTGGGATCTCATAATCCACCCCCTTAAAGCCCAACATCCTCGCTGGTACACCGTTCGGGTACTAGCTTTAATACCATTTGTAACAGCCTGAGCCGCCTACCCACAGATATTGTCCATTTTAACTTGTCTATCAAGATAAGGGCCTCACGGTTTTACTTTTAGAGCTTTCTATAAAATGCGTCTGTGAGAAAGAGGTGTTCATACTCCTTTCAGGCGTACTTCGTTCCCCTCTCCAACTAATGTGGGATCTCACATTTTTCAATTATTCAACCATTTCATTTTACCATCCTCTACTTCTAGGTTTAGCCTACAAATAAAAACAATATTCCTTAAAGCTGAGTTATGTAATTATTCCATCACTTAATAATAAATCTATTATATTTCATTAAAGTAAATGGTTAAATAATTAAAAATTGTTGAAATATATTTTTAAGATAACATTTATTTATTACTATATATTTTAATCATTAGAAAGTTGATGTTATTATTTAGAATTGAATATATGTCATATAAAAATTGTATTTCATATACAAACATTTCTAAAATTTTTAAAGCTTATGTACTTCAAGGATATTTTAAATTTAAAATATTGATTAAATAATTATCAAATTTGAAATTATTTTTTAGAATGATTTAATTTTAATTAATTATTAAAAATTAAAATGAATTAATTAACAAATAAATTTAGTTTTGTTTTTTTACTAATAATTAATACTAAATACTTAAATAGAATATATTTATTTAATAATAAAATTAAATTATAACTACAAAAAAAATAGAAATGAAAATTAGTTTTTATATTTTATATTATGAAAATAAAAAATAGAAAATAAAAAATGAATAAATATTTTAAATTAAATTTAAAAATGAAAATAATAATAATAACAACAATAATTATAACCAAGCAGGTAAATTATTGAATCTGCAGAATTTTACGTGTATGTTATTAATGAATTATGTGATGATTAGTTGGTTCCTTGAGCCGTTTGATTGAACTTTTAGTTATGATTTTTAGTTGTGATTATTATATTTTTGTATTAAATTTTGTGTATTTTTTTATAGATTTTTGTGTTATCTATCTCAATTTTTATGTTGTATTAATGCGTTTTTTTTCAATTTTTCTAATGTTAGGTTAATATCATGGGTAGTCCTTGTAATTTTCTAAACTATTATTTTAGTTCTTATGATTTGAAAACTATCATTTCAGTCTTAAAATTTTTTTTTTCAATCATTAGTCTTTTATTAGATTTTACTTATATAGACTAATGAATTTTTGGTATGTGTTAAAGGATTATGATTGAAAAAAAAGAAAGTATAAAAATTAAAATGATAATTTTCAAAACATAAAGATTAAGGTGATAATTTGAAAAATGGTAGAAGTTGTCCGTTAAATTAATCCTGGAATATTCTTATCGATTTTTGTATTTAAAATATTCAAAAACTAAAACCGAAATCATTTCAAACAGCCCTTATCTGTCTTCTAGCGTATGATATCTTTTGTCTAGATCGACAATGTCACGAGTGGCCGTGACCTAACGGCTCCTTCCCGCACCAAAAAGTAACTAGTTGCCAACTTGGGTCAACGCTGGAGTAAAGATTCCTTCTTTTTTTTTTTTGGTTTTACTTCAATTTTTAAGATGCTGACAGTGATGAAACCCATTATTTGGAGCACTTGCTCTCTAATAAAAACAAGTGACCAATATGAACCAGGAAAGCAGCCATGTAGCATTATGTCCAGTGATTTAATATATTATTTGTTCTTTCGTCATTTATCACCATCTCAATCAGTCTATTAATTGTCTTTTTAATCATTAGTTACTACAAAATACATATTTACACGTCAGAAGTTTGGATTGGCCTTGCAATTAATGATATTCTAAGTGCTGATTCACATGTGCTCCTTTTATACTTAAGAAAAATCGATAAAGATCCGAGAATTCCATTACTTTTGTATGCGTGTAATATTTTTCTGGGGAAGGACTTGGTTAATCTACCTTTTGACAAGTTAAATGAAAGCCCTTAGGATACATAAGGACTAACTAATGTCTTCTTGAAGGTTAATATTAGGTTTTACTTTACTGTTACGTCTTTATGTATATAAAAATAGGTCATGAAGATCCAAGGAATGCCAATTACAATTGTCCATCGTCGTGCTTTTCAGTTGCATTCCACTTCCAACCAAGAAAGCGTTTGAGAATGGATGATACAGAGAAGAAGATGGAGGAGAGTTTAATCGTAAAAAAGAGAGAGACTTCGTGGCTAACATGGGAGGTGTTTATTCAAGAGGCAAAAAGACTAGGTTATGTAGGAGCTCCTATGGCTGCTGTTATTCTGTCCCTATCCTCCTTGAATGTCATATCAATGATGATGGTAGGTCATCTTGGTGAGCTAGCTCTCTCCAGCAGTGCAATTGCCATTTCTCTCTGTTCTGTCACTGGATTCAGTCTTCTTGTAAGTGGCTTGCCGTTTTATCTGAGTAATAGCGTTCCTTACATGCATTTCATATGCTACTACCAATGTGTCTTTCAGTTTCTTATATTCATTTGGCTGTGAGTAGCATGCTTTAGTATGCATAACTAGTTGTAGGAAAGATTTACTCACATATAATTCGGTCACTTACGAAAAAAAAACAAAACAAACAAAACAAGCTTCACCGGAAATGAACCTGATTTGCAATTTCGGAGATTCTAAATGAGGCGTATTATTCAGTTTGGGACCAATAAATTACGTAATGGACTTAAGTTTGCTGTTGCGTGGACAAATGTACATAACAGAGTGGAATGTCAAGTGCGCTCGAAACTCTATGTGGGCAAGCTTATGGAGCTCAGCAGTACAAGAAGCTTGGAACCCAAACCTACACGGCTATCTTCTCTTTAATGATAGTCTCTCTCGGATTGTCTATGATATGGATCAACATGGGAAAGTTGTTGATAATAATTGGCCAAGACCCCATAATTGCACTTGAAGCAGGCAGATTCACAATGTTGCTTGTTCCTACACTTTTTGCTTATGCAATTTCTCAACCACTCATTAGATTCTATCAAACACAAAGCCTGACCGTTCCTGTGCTTATAAGCTCTTGTGTCACCCTCGCTTTACACATACCTCTATGTTGGGTGCTGGTATTCAAGTCTGGACTTAGAAACCTTGGTGGAGCACTAGCAATCAGTATATCAAATTGGTTGAACACAATTTTTCTTGGATTGTACATGAGATACTCTTCTACCTGTTCGAAGACCCGGGTTCCAATTTCTATGGAGACGTTCCAAGGTGTTGGAGAGTTCTTCCGCTTAGCTGTTCCTTCTGCAGTGATGGTTTGGTAAAATTAATATAAATTTATATTTTCCTCATCTCATAGTTATATGTCATCACAACTCTGTTTGATGTCACTTTGTTTTGGTGATTGCTGTAGCCTACAATGGTGGTCATATGAGTTCATAATCCTGCTGTCGGGACTCTTGCCAAACCCACAACTTGAGACTTCAGTACTATCTATCTGGTATATATGCCATTTTGGAAATTTTATTTGAATTTAGAGTAAACATCCTGCACATGAGAAAGCATTTAAGCCGTTTCAATTAATTATTCATTCCTGTGTAAACAGTCTCACAACAATCGGAACTCTATACTCGATACCTAATGGACTGAGTGCTGCAGTGAGGTTTATTCAGATAACCTTTCTCGACTTGCATATATATGGCCTGTTTCCAATCAAACATCGGTGTTTATTCTTGAATTTTGTGTGTAGTACAAGAGTGTCCAATGAACTAGGAGCAGGGAACTCGCAAGCAGCACGCGTAGCTGCCTACTCTGTGGTTCTTAACACTGTGATAGAGTTGATTCTGGTGAGTGGAACACTCTTCGCAAGCAGGCAAGTTTTTGGCTATAGCTTTAGCAGCGTCATAGAAGTTGTGGAATATGTCTCGGCTATGTCTCCTCTGGTTTGTTTGTCTGTGATAATTGACGGATTACAGGGAGTTCTTTCAGGTAAATTTTCGATCTTGCTTGTCATTCGACTGTTGTTTTTCTCACTAGGATAAGCTTCTCAATATTTGTGTGTGTATCAGGTATTGCAAGAGGATGTGGATGGCAACATATAGGGGCTTATATCAATCTTGCAGCATTGTATCTTTGTGGAGTTCCAGTTGCTGCCCTGTTAGGCTTTTGGTTTCAGCTCAGAGCAAGAGGCCTCTGGATAGGCATACAAGTCGGTGCTGGCTTACAAACAATCCTGCTTTTCTTAGTTACAAGCTACACAAACTGGGAAAAACAGGTAACATTGTTAGCGATTGTGGAAAAATATTGGTACGTACCATGATGGATTGTCCTTTTTATTGCAGGCAAGTCTGGCAAGAGAAAGGGTATTTCACGGAAGCTGTGCAGCAGAACATTTGGGGGTCTGAACATCAGGCAGAGCTATGGGCTTTCATTTTTATTGTGTGGAAGGTCTGTGAGATTGTTTTATTCTTGTTTGAAGGCACGATGAAAAAGCTTCATAATGCTTCCAAATAGTTTTGTGAGAATTAAGACGAAAAGTTTCATTTATACCATAATATTTTTACTAATATTTATATTAGATTCTAAAATTTTTAGAATATTAAAGTCAAATTCTAATATTCCAAAAACATTCAAAAAGAATTCTAATGTTTTAAAAGTATTAGAAAACAACTCTGAATATTATATCAAAGTTGTTTTTGAACGATTTTAAAATTTCTTAACCCACATGGTTTCATGGCTATGTATCAAGAGTCTTTTAGACTCTTACTCATGCAATTAAGAATTTGACTAGGTAGTTATTAAAGTGGGGGCTTTTCACACGGGGAGGGGGCTTTTTAAATTTTAACATGCCTCCTCCCCACGTGGGAGGGAGGTTACTAGGAGCTCACTTTAGGACTATCTATTATTTTTCTTTTTATATATATCGGTAATCTTGTGGCCATAGCGCTATAATTCAACCTATGATGTTTACAAATTGACATTCAATATCTTGTAGAAAAAAAAATCACCATGAACTCAAAATTAGTGATATTTTGATGTTCCCAGTATTTGAAGAAAGTAATTTAATCAATGTAAAGTGTGAAAAATTGAAGAAAGTATTTATGGGCTCAATCTCCTATAAACCTTCGAAAGAAATCACTAGCGCGAGGAGTAAATGGAATAGGTGTAGGTCGACTGAATGCCTGTTTAAGGCGAGTAACAACAAGCCAGTGATGACAGGGAGTCTTAAGACGAATCTGGAAAGATACTGTGTCAAATATAATTTTGACAAATAATTGAAGGAAATTATTTCCTAATAAAATATCGGGTCCACTATTATGAAAATAAAAGGGAGGACATTTAATTAGAAAATTTCCAAGTAAAATGTGAGGTCGAGGAATACCTTTAGAAAGGTGAAGTTTATTTTGCGAAATATCTAAACCTGTAATAGGTGGTAAATCTTGATGATATTGAGAAGGAAAGCAAGATGCTTTACATAAGCATGAACCTGCACCTGTATCAATATAAGCTGCAAAATATTCTGCTCTGTAATGAGGATAAGTCATTCCTATCGGAAGATAAATGCTTGTGACTTGTGTCATCGTGAAACATATATGATTGTATCATTATATGTGATTGTAATCCCATTTTGGGTAATCTTATATGGTTTGACCTTTTCTAGGAAATTTGTTCCTAACATGACATTTACTAAAGGTTCAAATACTTTAGTAACATGAAACCTTAAAGGTATAGAACATTGTCCTAACTTAACTGTTGTTTCTACAACATGATTGATCTGATGGATATCACCATTAAAATTTGTATATTCATATGGCTCTTCGAGTTCATGAAGTTCTAAGCTTAAAGCTGAATCTGTTATGTAGTTTTCTACATTTCCTGTATCAATGAGAATTTTGCAGGGAATATTTTGTATTCCATTAAAATATTCTCCTTTAATGATATAATTATCATTTCTGATATTCAGAGTACTCATTGATCTACTAGTACCTGCAATTCCTGTATCTGTGTAAGATAATCTTGGTGAAAACCTATCATGTGAATCTAATGTTGGTTTTGGTTGGAGATTCAACACAAAATCATCATTAACTTGACTAATCTGGGCAAAACTGGGTGGATAACATCTTTCAAAATCATCAAATAATTTTGGATAATCAATGTAGTTTTGAACTGCAAAACATTCAGTATGATGTGAGTTTGCTAATGCATATGATAAACGATAAGTTATAGAATAAGGTCTATTACCTTCATGCATTAACTCTTTCTTTTTAAAATGTTGAACTAAGGTTAAAACCTTATCAAAATGTGTATCATTGATATGATAACCAAATTTGGGATGTATAGAAAACATCATCTTTTGATAAATCAGATTTCCTTGGAATATTCCAAGACATGCATCTTCTCTTTTTTCCATACGGTTGTCTAAGACAGCAATCGTTAAAGGAGTATCTATTCCATCTCGGAATGTTGCTCTTATGATAATCTGAACTGATCCTATATGAATCCATCCTATAGTTTTTCTGATGTTGGCAGGTAGTTTTTCTAATTTTTGACGTATGTCTCTTTTTGTTAACATAGGAATATGTACCTTATTCTGAGTTAAGCTCATTTCTAAAGCTCTTTCTTGGATATGTATTCCATAGAACATATGATGTTTTCTTGGTTTAATACCAATCCTTTCTAACAAAGTTGAATTAAATCCACTATGTGGTGATAAATTATATCCAGTTACCTGAATCTTTTTGAGGAGTTTTTGATCTAGTAAAATATCTTGAAGATATTCTCCTTCATGTTCATATGTTTCTGAAATGATTGGCTGGTGACCAGCAGATGACGTTGAAGCTTCTGTAATTTCACTCATTGTGAACTTAACTATTACTAGCACTATCAGAAGTTTCATAATCTGTATCCGTAAGGATATAAATACTTTCATTTGATGAACAATCTTGAAAATCTTCATATGTATTTAACAATACAAAATCTTGATTATTTATCATTTCTTCTAGATCTTCATCTATTTCAAACTTTTTAGTTTGGAATCTTTTTGGACATTCATTGGCATAATGCCCTTCTTCTTTACAATAATAACATCTACATTTGTTGATTTTTCCTTTTCTTTTTTGAAATTTGTTTCTTCGAAACATAGGCTTTCTAGGTTTAAAACCTGGTTTTCTTTTGTAAAATTTAGCTTTTCTTCTTTTGAAGAATCTACGACCTTTTTGAAAGTATTTCTTTTTCCTATACTTTCGTTTTATCTTGTTATAATAATAAGGACTGTCACATCCTATCATTGTGGGCATCTTTAGATTAACACAACAAAGTTTATTTTGTTTTCGTAAAATATTACTTTGTTTATTTAAGACTGCGTCTCCATACCATTCACTTATCTTATGACGTAAAAAGGATATTCTATATCCTAAAGTATCTTGATAACTTTTTACTGGGTAAAGTTCTTGAAGTTTGGTTCCCCATGGATCAGGGATCTTTGAATAAAACATATGTAAATATGGTGACATATCTGATACGTTTTCATTATAAACATGATAATAATAATGTTGAAAAATGCAGATATATTGATCTATTGCACACATATCACATAACTGTAATCTATCTAGGGCAGTTTTATACCGCAATCTGACATCTGGTTCTGTTATGAAGTTACCTTCTCCACAGAATTCAAGTCTAAAAAATTCTGAAACTCTTGAGATAATTGGATCAACATCTGTTCCACTTATCAATCGGGATTTTGTCTCTGGTTCCATCTGTTTCCAATATCTTAAAGTATTATTTAAGAGGGTTTTTTCCATAAAGGCTAAGGATGTTGGAAGATCCATCTTATTGATTGTAATGGCTAATCTTAGAGCGGTTTCCCATTTATCTATGGCTTCTTCTACATTTCGAATGCAATCCAAATCCAAATAAACATCAAAAGGATTGCTGGCTTCGGATTTTAACTTTTCATATGGGTTAATAAATTCGTTATTTTTTTGAAATGCTCCTATTCCTGGCATATCTCTTTGAGTGTAATCTCTCATACTTGGTTGACTCCTATGAGCATAAGGATTTTGAACTCTAGCCTGAGGCTGAACACTACTAGGTCCTCCTATTTCCAATTTAGGTTTTAGGTGAACTAGAGTGTCTAACTCTATATTATCAAACTGATCTTCAAGATCATCTATATCTAAAAGTGAGGCTGGTTGAATGAAATCCATTTTATGGAATAACTTGTAGAATTTGTTCTACTAAGACTTCTGTTTTTGGTATCCTTTGAGGATTTCTTTGATACTTTTGTATCTTACTAGGATTTATCTGATCTTCAAGTTGATCAATCTTTTGTTCTAAGTTATGAAGTTTATTCATTATCTGATTTCCAAAATATTCTATTGTTTGTTGCAAACATATCATATTTTTATCAATCTTTAAACCATTTTCCGATTCTATCTTAGGATAATGTTTATGATGATCTTCCATGATCAATTATTAAATGAGTCATAAAAACTTCATAATATTCTTGTAACAAAAAACTTTTATTTAAAAATTCTTCATATACTTCATTATATCTTTGTTGAAGTATTAATCTTATACTACTTTGTCTATCAGTTATCTGATGAATCTGGTTTAAGAAGAAAAATCTTTGTGAGTCTAAATACTCTATCCTATTTTCAATATCTGTGATATTTAAATAAAATCTATGACACTGATCACAATTTTCATATCTTAAATTACTGATATCAAATCTAAAATTAATATCCATGAAAATAAAAATAATGTTGTTGAAATAATACCTGGTAAAAGTGGACTTCTTCTTGAAGACTCTGGATTCTCCTTTGGAGTTGATCTCTTTCTCTAATAATCAGATCTTGACTAGATTTAAACAATCCTGCAAGAATGATTTCATATAAGTGTTGAGTGTATTGTCTCTCACGATATTCAATTGTAATTAGATCTTGATTTATTTGTATTATCTTATTTGCTAAGTAAGAACAAGTTGTACACCATAAAGACATTCTACCAATTTTTCATAAAATTGGGGGAGTCTACATCATAAAACCCTGGGGGTAATTGGTTGGTTTCACAATTGGGGTAATGCTGTGCATAATCTTTGTAATAGGCTGAGGCTCTTTGCTTCTGGTAGATAGCTTTTTGGCTATATCTTTCATAAGAATAGAAT
>JAOXYD010236165.1:0-17526 GCA_028565735.1 Pinacopodium congolense | reverse complement strand
GTGAATTTCCAACAAGTAGTTGGAGAGAGGACGTAGTCTATCTTTGGGGTAGGCGAACCTCTATAAATCCTTGTGTCTATCTCTTCCTTATCTCTTTTATATTTGTGCATGTGTGTTTGGTTTAATTATTAATTGAACTTGCTTAATATTGACACATAGTTTGACATTTCAATTGAGTTGAAATTTGGTTAAGAATTTCATATTGTTCAAATTGTTCTTAGGTGTTTAAAGTGTTTTAATTCTGCAATAAGTTTTAAACACCCAATTCAGCTCCCCTCTTGGGTGCCATAGGGCTAACAAGACATTTTGAGAAATTATATTTAACTTAATAATGATAACAACATACCTTTTTCGAAATTTCAAGTTGGATCAAACAAAGATCAGATCATTAATATCTTATGTTCCAATCTGTTCCTTTTTTTAACACGGATTAATTAAAGTATTTTCCAATTTATTGGATATGTATTTAGACTCATACATCGATTAAGAATTCGAATTGCAATCCTTTGAAATCCTATAACATCACTTTCAAACTGATCCCATTAAACAACTATAAGATTATAAAAATAATCTCATAAAAAAATGAAGTGATGATTAATTTTAAACAAGTAATAAAAGTGAAGAATGTATATCTAGATTAAGTTTATCTCTTTGGTGTATTGTAATAGACATCTCAAAATCACTACATGCATCCTTATATGCCTTCATTTATGAGCTAAAAGGGTCTTTAAAAAAAAGAAAAAGAAAAGACCTCTTTAGCTCACAAAATGTGGTAATAATAAATAATATTCCTCTATTAACTTAAAATTTCTTTATGAAATTTGATCTAAAATAAATATTTGGATTAAAAAATTCCCCAACAATAAATAAAGAAGAGAATATCTTTCTTTTCAATCTCTCATTAATGACTATAGAGTAAAGAGTATATAAAGAAGGCTTATTTTTTAGATTAATCTTCATTGCTTCCTTTGTCTTTTTTATGGAAACATTAAATTATCCCACTGTTGCCCTCTTATCATTATCAACAGATGAAACACTCTCACTAAAAGCTTACAAACTTGGATGAAAAATTGATATGAAAATAAAATTCATGATAATAAAGTATAATTATAAAAACTTCTAATCTTGCATGAGATCTAACATGCTGAAATGCAACCCTTTATCACTTGTAAAAATTTATTTTAACTCTTTCTTCATTTGAATAAAATATTGAACTGACAAGACATTAGTTGTAAATCTTATAGTGGCAGGGGCACACAGGTTCTTGCCATTGGTGAAAGTCTTTTTCATGATTATAATTTAATTTGGTCACTTTTCTTGATTTCTATATAGTCTCATCAATGATAAGAAAGTATTTAACATCTCTTATATTAATAGCATCAAGTTATCATAATGTACAACATAAAGAATCTAATTTAAATAATTACACTTACTTTACAAGCTCTTCCCACCCGTTTTGTTAGTAACATCATGTCAGTATTGAATTGTATAATGTTCTCAATCCCAACTTTATTCACAACTTTATCAAAAATTTCTAATAGATTATTAGTATTTCTTACAAGGTCATATGTATTCATTAACTTAAAAAATAT
Source organism: Pinacopodium congolense (assembly GCA_028565735.1). Taxonomy (NCBI): domain Eukaryota; kingdom Viridiplantae; phylum Streptophyta; class Magnoliopsida; order Malpighiales; family Erythroxylaceae; genus Pinacopodium; species Pinacopodium congolense. The sequence goes on along the minus strand of JAOXYD010236165.1, from coordinate 15,934 downwards.
TATCCGTTTAGCAGAATAAACCAAAATGTTTATAATCTAAAATGTTTATAATGGGATCATGTCTCTTATTTTTCCAACTATCACACATGATTGAATACCTATTAGTTTTTTAAATGAAAAACAACTTCATTAAAAATATAAAGATAAAAATATGATGATTAAGGGTTTCATACAAAAAAAAAAAAAGAACATTAGAAACAATATATAAAGACCTGGTCAACCAAGGTTTTGATGTACTAAAGGTTCCAATCACAACCAAAATCATAAAAAATTGGAGAATATATGGAGTACTAAACACTACTTCCCTTAGCCTTCTTTGCTGGACCTTTGACTGTTGAATTAAGAGAGGTTCCAACCAATTTTGATAATGACAAAATAGTCTTTCTACTAATATTTTTGTTTAAGTATGTTTAAAAATAGATATGTTGAAAAGAAGATGTTTAAATGAGTAATGACGTTTATACAAGCCTGACGATCGAAGGTCGATCGACCAAATAAAGATGATCGATTGATCGAACTCCAGTACTAAAGAAAGCATCAGCTGACCGAAGGAGAATTGATTGATCGAACGATGGAGATCGGTCGACTGAATGAACATCTTAGGGAGATCAACTGACTGAATGAAGAACGATCGACCGAAAGAAGACCGATCGACCGAACATTGGCTATCGGTCGACTGAATGAACAAGTTTAGAAGATCGGTCGACTGAACATGGCATATCGGTCGACCGAACAAAGAGCAATGACCACATTGCATAATGACTAAAAGATTTGTCTAACAGATAGAAAATATATGCAACAATCAAAAGGAATAAATTCAACAACGGATAATTGATCAGTGTTTGATAGTATAAATAGTAGTGAAGTGAAACAAGAAATACACAAGTTACGAGCTTAACAAGTTTGATCAATTGTCTTGAGAGTTTAAGGTGTATAAATGTTTAAGAGTGCTCTGCTTATCAAGTTTGTGTGAGATTTTGTTCTCTCTACTCGTGAAAAGGTTCTTTGTCATTGTAAGGTTATTCTTGATTCTTTAAAAAGGAGTATTTCGAGGGTATTCTTAATCCTATAAAAAGAACATGTCTAAAGTTTATTCTTGAGCCTTAAAAAAGAATAGTTGGCCATCCTTAAGTAAAAAAGGAGTTGTGCGTTGTTACATTTTTCAAGTTTGTAATTCTTATTAAATTTCAATAATTTTAAGTACTCTTCATATTATTTTTTTCATAATTATTTTATTTAGCTTCCGCAAATTTACCGTTACTCTTATTTTTATGAGTTAACTTGAAATTTTAGTAGAACATAATTCACCCTATAGGTATCAAAGCGTAGGTCTCAGTTTGAGTGAAGATTCTAACTAATTTGTAAGGAAAAACCAAATGGCACACTTCATAAACAATGTACACTTTTCACATAACTTTAATGATCATAATTTACATAGAACACTTTACTTCAATGACAATAATTACATGTATTAGAAAAATAGGATGAAATGTTATCTTTTGGGAGAAAATATAGATTTATGGATAATGGTAGCTCAACCTTATCTAATGCCTACCAAACTCGTAGGAAATAATTTAGTTCTAAAGAAAGAAAATGAGTGGAACTTAGATGAAAGGAGGTTAATATCTTTGAATAATAAGGCTATGCATATTTTATACTGTACCTTAAGCATGAAAGAATACAATAGGATAGCCATGTGTGAAACTGCATATGATATATGACACATTCTTGAAATTACTCATGAAGGTACAAATCAAGTCAAGGAGACCAAAATAGGTATGCTTACTCATGACTATGAGCTTTTTAGTATGATGTATGATGAGACTATTTCTTCAATGTATGCTCATTTCAAGAATATTATTAGTGTGCTAAAAGGTCTAGGTTAGACCTACTCTAGTGTTGAGTTGTGTAGGAAAATCCTAATGTCCTTACTAAAGACATAGGAAACAAAGGTAACGACATTATACAAAGCAAAGGACTTCAACACTCTCCCTCTCGATGAGCTCATCAGATCACTTTTAACATACGAGATGAGGATGAAAAACATTCAAGAGGAACAAGAGGTACCAAGGAAGAAAAATGTGGCTTTCAAAGTAAATAAAAATGAGGTGAGTAACAATGAAGAATCGTCGGTTGGAAGCGAGGACGAGGATCTAACATTCATTACAAGAAGGCTGAAGAAGTTCATGTGAAATGCCTCAACGCACCAAAAAGGCACATCTTACTCAAAATATGAATTGTCTAACACAACATATTTTTAATATGATGAAAAGGGATATATGAGATCTCAATGTCCTCACCTACAAAAAGAAGAAGAAAAAGTCAAGAAAAAAGAAAAGGAGTGGAGGAAAGAAAAGGAAAGCATTAAAAGCCTCATGATCCAAATCAAGCGATTCTGAAGAAGAAGAAGAAGTGGCCAACAAATGCTTTATGGTACAAAACGAGGTATGTCTTTCTCTTAGTGAAGATGAATGTGATTATACATGTGATGAAGTTTTAAAACATATAGAAGAGTTAACTAAAAAGAACAAGGAATTGCATGAAAAGCATAAGAAAGCCTTAGAGAAATTAGATGCATGTAAATTGGAAAACAAAGACCTTAGAAAAGATATGACTATAATTAACAAAGACAATGAGCTAGCAAATGAAAATAGATCTCTAAAAAAAGAAATTGAATCCCTTAAGGAATCACTAGAAAATTTCAACAAGGGAAAAGAAAAACTAGATACTTTATTAAGTGTTCAAAAGTTCATAAATGATAAACATAGGTTGGGGTATAGTAATAAAAAAGGGGCATCTACTAGTAAGACTGTTTTTGTAAAAGCAAAGAACTTAGAAGATGAATATACTTCTAGGAATGATCAGAATGCACATATTAGACTGTAACCTAAACATCATGCATTCAAATACATCTCAAAACCTAGAAAATTCTCCTAACATCGATTTAATGATAAAAAGACCTTTATGCATCATAAACAAAATTTTCAACAAAGTTTATATAAAGATCTTAGATATAAAAATGAGTATAGGAATGCATATAGAACTCACACTCTATTGTTTTGCACATATTGTGGTTATTATGGACAAGTTTCGTATTTCTGTTATGATCGACTAAACATTTTTTCAAATGGTTTAAAAAATAACAATCTTTATAAGACAAAAGCAATATGGATTCTAAAAACTAGATAACTGTTCTTATTTCTGATTTTTTATTTTCAATTGTTTATGGTTTACTGTTTATATGTTTATTATTTTCACCGTTCTTAGAGTATCGATCGATCGAACACTTAATATCGGTCGACTAAAGGTTGTTCGCTCGACTGAATGGATAAATTCGGTTGATCGATAGACAAAGCTTTGGTATTCGGTAGACCGATGTAATTAGCTCGGTCGATCGATAGGTAAAAACCATCGTTTTTCTTTCGTAATTCATCAGATCATATTTTTTAAAATAACCGTCTCATTAACTTGTAATGATTTAGGTATACTAACACTTAAGGACACTAAATAAGATGGGTACCTAGAATTATTTTTATTTTTCTTATAGGAAAATAAAAGAAACAAATGGTATGTAGATAATGGATGTTCACCACATATAACTGGGGATCCCTCACAATTTATCACTTTTAGGACCAAGGATGGAGGATCCGTCATGTTTGAGGATAATGCCAAGGGTAAGGTAATTGGCATTGATAAAGTAGGTAAAGATAACTGTCCATTAATCGATAATGTTTTACTTGTTGAAGGTTTGAAACACAACTTGTTAAGTTTAAGTCAACTATGTGATAAGAACTACAAGGTTATATCACATATGATACTATAGATAACAATAGTATCGTATTTTTAGGAAAAAGAGAAGGAAATATATGCATTATTGATCTACACTATGTTACTAACCTTGAAGATAAATGTTTAATTTCTTTGAATGAATGCCCTTCAACTTGGCAATGATGACTCAGACATGCAAGTATGGATCTCATCTCAAAGCTTAACTTAAAACAACTTGTTAGAGGACTTCCAACAATAAAGTACGAGGAAGACAAAATCTGTGGAGCATGTCAAATGGGAAAACAAGTAAGAAACTTATTTTAAAGTAAGAAATTGGTAACATCTTCTAAACCCTTTGAATTACTTCATATGGATTTGTTTGGTCTTACTAGAGTAGCTAATTTAGGAGGAAAATCATTTTCATTTGTTATTGTGGATGATTTCAGTCGTTTTACTTGAGTTTTATTTTTAGGCTTAAAAGATAAATGTTTTAAATCTTTTGTTATTTTTGCAATGAAAATAAAAAATGAAAAATCCTTATTTATTGCATCTATTAGAAGTGATCATGGCAGAGAATTCGAAAATGATATGTTTGAATATTTTTGTGATGATAATGGAATTGCGTATAATTTTTCTGCACCTAAGACGCCTCAATAAAATGGTGTAGTAGAAAGGAAAAATAGATCTTTATAAGAAATCCCATGAATTATGATAAATGAGTATGATTTTCCAAAGTATTTTGAGTTAAAGTTGTTGCATGTGAATGTCATGTCATCAATAGGGTGAATATTAGACATAAGTTAGATAAAACTCCTTAAAAACTTTTAAACGGTAAAAAGCCAAAAATATTCATTTCAAAGTATTTGGTTGCAAATGTTATATCGTGAACACTAGAGATAATTTGGGAAAATTTGATTCTAAAACCTATAAAGGCATTTTCTTAGGATATTCCTTATTGAGTAAAGTATATAGAGTTTATAACAAGAACTTTCATGTTGTTGAAGAATCTATGCATATGGTTTTTGACAAAACTAATCCTTTCAAAAGAAAGAAAGTACTTGAGTTTAATGATGCAGATGTATCCAAGGGATTAGAACATCTTTCACTTGAAGAAAATGGACAAACATCACAAATTATTGAACCAAGTAAAGAAGGAGGACATGAAGAGCTACCAAGAGATTGGAGGCACAAGAAGGATCATCCCACCAAAAAAATTATAAGTGATGTTCGCCAAGGAGTAACCACTCAATAAAAATTTAATTTATCCAATATTGTCTTTCTTTCAAAGATTGAACCTAAGAATATAGAAGAGGCTTTAGATGATGAGAATTGGATCTTAGCTATGAATGAGGAGTTAGAACAATTTGAGCAAAACAAGGTTTGGACTTTAGTACCTAGACTTGTAGATCATCTTATCATTGGTACAAAATGAGTTTTCAAAAATAAATTAGATGAACAAGGTAACATTGTGAGAAACAAAGCTAGATTAGTGGCTAAAGGGCATAACTAAGAAGAGGGGGAATATATTATGATTAGAGGCTATTAGACTACTTCTTGCATTTGTGTCTCATATGGGTTTAAAAATTTTCAAATGGATGTAAAAAGTGCATTTTTAAATGACTTTATTTAAGAAGAAGTGTATGTTAAACAACCTCCTGATTTTGAATGATATGATGCACCCGAATACGTTTTTAAATTATCCAAAGCATTATATGTTTTAAAACAAGCACCTAGACTATGGTATGATAGATTAAGTGCATTCTTACTAGTAAATGGTTTTGAAAAGGGGAAAGTAGATACTATATTGTTTATAAAGAAGGAGCAAAATGATTTATTAATTGTTCAAATATATGTCGATGATATTATTTTTGGTGCTCCTAATGAACGTTTATGTGAGGATTTTACTATGTGTATGAGTAGGGAGTTCGAAATAAGTATGATGGGAGAATTTAATTTCTTCCCTGGACTCCAAATCAAGGAAATGAAAGATGGAATTTTCATAAGTCAATCGAATTATACATGAGAGCTTCTAAAGCGGTTTGGCATGGATCAATAAAAGCCCTTCAGCACTCTTATGAGCACATCTACCAAGTTGAATAAGGATGAAGATGGAAAAGAGATAAATGTCAAACTCTTTCGAGGTATGGTTGGAAGTTTATTATATTTAATTGCTAGTCATCTAGATATCATGATTAGTGTTTGTTTGTGTGCACATTTTCAATCTTCTCCTAAAGAATCATATTTTGTAGTTTTTAAATGTATTTTATAATATTTGTATGGTACTTTGAATTTAAGACTATGGTATCCTAGAAATGCATGTTTAGATTTGGATGGATATTCTGATGCCAACTATGCGGGTATATTGTTGGATAGAAAAATTACATCAGGTGCATGTCATTTTTTAAGAAATGCATTAGTTTCATGGTTTTGTAGAAAACAAAATTCTGTTGTATTGTCTATGGTGGAAGGTGAGTATGTAGCCACCGGTAGTTGTTACACATAAGTATTGTAACTTAGACAACAACTTAGGGATTATGGTTTGCATTTTGTTCGAATTCCCATTCGGTGTGACAATACAAGTACAATTGTTTGAATAAAATCCCTATACAACATTTTAGAACTAAGTATATAGAAATTTGATATCATTTTATTTGAGATCATGCGCAAAATGGAGATATTGAACTTGAATTTGTTGACACATTGCATTAATTAGGAGATATCTTTACTAAACCATTGTATAAATATCATTTTTATACTATTAGAAGAGAAATTGGTATGATCGATGGTCTATCTTTTTTACTATTATGCTTACACCTTTTATGTTGATTCCAAAAAGGAGGAGAAGTATATATGTTTTTAATTGGAAGTATGTATGTTTTGAGGGGGAGCTATTCTTGAATTTTTGTTTAATTTAGGGGGAGCTACATATGCATGAAGTAAGGGGGAGTTAGTGAGATTTGAATCTTGAAATTTGAATGATTATGTTATTTAAACCGTTTGATTTTGTCATTAACAAAAAAGGGGAGATTGTTGAACTAAGGGAGCTTCCATCCGATTTTAATGATGACAAAACACTCTTTTTACTAATATTTTTGTTTAAGTGTGTTTAAAGATAGATATGTTTAAAGGAAGATGTTTAAATGAGTAAAGACGTTTATACAAGCCTGACGACTAAAGGTCGATCGACCGAATACAGATGATTGGTCGACCAAACTCTAGCACTGAAGGAAGTATCGGCCGATCGAAAGAGGATCAGTTGACCGAATGATGGAGATCGATCGACTAAATGAATATCATGAGGAGATCGACTGACCGAATGAAGAATGATTGACCGAACATTGGCTATCGGTCGATCGAATGAACAAGTTTAGAAGATTAGTTGATTGAACATGGCTTATTAGCCGACTAAATAAAGAAAACTATGATATATGCAATGATCAAAAGGAATAAATTCATTAACGGATAGTTGATTAGTGTTTGAAACAAGAAATACACAAGTTGCGAGCTAAATAAGTCTGATCAAGTATCTTAAGAGTTTAAGGTGTATAAGTGTTTAAGAGTGCTTTGTTTATCAAGTTTTTTTTAGATTTGTGTTCTTTCTACTAGTGAAAAGGTTCTTTATCATTATAAGGTTATTCTTGATTCTTTAAAAAGGAGTATTTCGAAGTTATTCTTAAGCCTATAAAAAGAATGTATCTAAAGGATAATTTTGAGCCTCGAAAAAGAATAGTTGGTTATCCTTGAGCTAAAAAGGAGTTGTAAGTTGTTACATTTTTAAGTTTGTATTTCTTATTATATTTTCAATAATTTCAAGTATTCTTCATATTATTTGTTTCATAATTGTTTTTTTTATCTCTGCAAATTTACTATTAGTCTTATTTTTGTGAGTTAACTTGAAATCTTAGTAGAACCTAATTCACCCCCTATTAGTTGTCATTTAGGGCCAACATGGACATTTTGCTTCGAATATGCTAGTTCCTCCATCACTTTTAAGAATTTCATTTTTCTCTTTTTCTAGATTTCTTTTGTATCTTTTATCCCTCTTCCTTTGTTCTAGATAACCTCATTTTTCTTCAGAGTTATCCATGATGGGTTTAAATGAAGGTGTGGAAGAGATTTGAGAACTTTTTAGATATCTTAAGTTATTGTTGCTAATTGCTAAAGCATCTAGATCTACACCTAACTCATTGAACTTGTCCCTAATGAGTTGTTGGAATTCAATTTCAGCCGAATTGAGGGGGTTGAAGGGGTCTTTAATCCATTTAATTTTTCCTTTTCTTTCCTCTTTATCTTTGAGGGGCCTTTAGAAGGAGGGGGAGATCTAATCTCTATTCTTCTCCAACTGACCTGGAAGTGTGTGTAGCCTTAATCATTTAAGATACTTGGACAGGGGATTTGGCATACCTCCTTTGAATAGATGTAGATTCTCCTCATTTATGCATTTAAAGTAGATTCCATATTATTTCACTTCCTTGGTAGACCTACTAAAATTTATAGTTGGAAGCTACAAAGAAAGTTAGTAACAAGTGTAATAAAAGCTTATGAAAAAAGTTAGGAAAGTGCTCATCTGATTTTGAAAGGTGAATTTCTCCAATAAAGTTTACTACTTTGGAGGCCATGCCTTATTGAGCGATTGTAATATCTTGGAAGGTAATGATGTTCCTTTCTTACCAAATAGTATATATACTAGTTATAAGACAGGTTTTAAGGAATTAGGAAAGTCTAGGATTTCTAAAGGTGAAGTTGGAAATCCAAGAAGGAGTGTCATGGAGCGATAGGTAGGGAGACATGTTAGGGATATGATAATGAGTTAGAATATGATTCCATAAGGTTAGGGGAAAAGGACATGTAAAGAAAAGGTAGATAATAGATTCTTGATTAGTTCTACATAATAAACATTAGTTTAGGATATGGAGGTAGGACAGATTATCTAAAGAGGGTAGTTTACCCTTACAGACTAGCTAGAGAATAAAACTTTGTCTAAGGAGTGCTATTTTATGCCAAACAAGACTAGTCCAAGGAAGGTTTTTGTAGGTGTTCTGTAAAATTTTATAAGTAGATTAAATAAGTTTTTGAAGGATGAGGTAACCATTTAAGCTTATCTTTTATAGCAGGTTAGGATAGAAAGGGATAGGCCTTTGGGAAAGGAAACTCAAGGCTAGATTGTCCGAGATTGGCTAGGTCCAAATTTCTATTATTAGTGATCGAAGCTACTTTAGAATTTGAAGGGAGACTTGATCTTTAAATTTCTATTAGGGAGTATAAATTATTGGGGATGCCTAAGGGATGCCAAAGATCATGACTATTCCCAATCTTAATTCTAAAGTAAAGCAGGAATTCATTCCTAACTTGGAGAATTTTTCTTCAGCTCTAGGTACTATTTGTTTTAGGTTTCAACTTCTATAAACTTTTCCTTTTAGCAATAACGGTATGAACCCATTCAACCTGTATATATTATAGGTCATTAAAGAGGATCTAGATTCTCTAACTTAGTAAAACTTTATTCCAAGTCTTAAGAGTCTTTATACATAGGTCTCCTTACTTTAGGAATACAAAGATCAAATCATTTGACTTTTGAGGAACTTGTTTTTTCATCAAATCTGAACCAAAGGAAATCGTTCAATATCTTTGATAACAGTTAAAGGAAGGAGGAAGTAAGTAGACCAATAAACTTAGAAGTTGGAAAGGATAGAAACTGTAAGTTAGAGTTTATCCGTATAAGAAATGAATTTATTAATCTAAGAAGAAATTTTATTGTGGATTCTATTTACAAGGGGCTTATAATCCCTGTTGGTGTGCTTAAAAGAAAAGAAAGGAATCACTAAGTATTTAGGGTGAAGCTTATCTATAGGGATTACAAATGCTTTAATGATTAAAGAGGGAGATAACTTACTAGAATAGGAGATGAAGAATTGGGTCTGGAATGGTTTATACTAAGACTTGAGAAACTAGAGGAGTGATTTAGGGCCTAGAACATGACTCTAATAGAAGGAAAATCAATTCTAAAAAAGAATAGTAGATCATTAACAAAAAAAAAAAAAACAAAGAGAGAGTTTAAGGGCTGAACACTTTTATTGATATTTGAAAATCTAATTTAAGGAAATATAATAAGTTAAGAGAACACTTCCGTACTAATGATGAATAAGGGAAGAGAAAGAGAGTCACCTTGCATAAGGCTCAATCTATACTTGAATAAGTTTAAAGGCTCCCCATTAATCAGAGCAGTGAAAGATGGAGGAGTAATGCATTCCTTGATCTAGTTCACAAAAGTCAAAGGAAAGCCAAAAGATTTAAAAGCAATGTTATGTTATAGATTATAGGCATAATTATTGGAGGATCATACCTTATTATTATAGTGATTACATCCCTAATTAGTGTAGTTTAGTTATAGGGATTATATCCCTAATTGATGTATTAATACTTATGTATATACCTCTATTTATACAGATCAATTTGCAAGAAATAAAATTCTTTTTGCCTCTTGATAGCATGGAATCAAATCTATAGATTGGGTATTTTTCTTTAGCCTCCTTACTCTTCAGTGTCTCCCCTAATAAGCAAATTTGTGATTTTTCTTGGATCGCCTATATCAAGTGCCCATTAGTTCTCATCATTGGTGCTAATAGTAACACTACCAATTGATCGACTTCTTCCTAACATTCAACCACTAGAAAATCTATGTACGCTCCTTATGTATTGCCTAATGATTCTACCGTATCTCTTATGCCTCGGCGTATGACCAACCATGTTATTACACGTTGACCTTCAATCATCTCCACCAGTAGTGACTTAACCCTTCAAACTATTATGCATTGTAAATGCATCATCATATATTCTCTCCTTTTAGGGAATCTAGATCTATTATATAGTTTGTCTCTTTATTCAACTTGCCAAATCTTTCCTTTTATTCAACTTGTTAGATCTATTCTTTGGTTCTTATCTTTTATTAGCCCACTTGCTAAAGTTTGATTTTTTTAATCCCATTTGATCTGCCTTTATGTTATTCAAATTCGTTTTTAGTGGTTGATGAATAAAAGGGATTAGTTGCAACTAATTTTATTACTGTCTTGTCTAAGATTACAAAATATAAGTTAACAGGATCTAATTATTTGGAGTGGTGTAAGATAGTTTGGATCTACTTAATAATTATTTCTAAAGATCTTCATCTTACTAGTGATCCCTCATCTAACTATAATAAAAATAAGTGCTTACTTGATGATGCTCGAGTAATTTTGAAAATTCAGAACTAACGAGGTCATCAGTTGGATTAATCATTGTGAGTATGTCAAAGAGTTAATAGATTATTAGAATTATTATATTTTGAAAAAGGAATCATTTCTCAAATTTATGAAGTGTGTAAGAGTTGTTACCAGACTAAACAACAATACAAAACTCTTTAAGTATATTTTATGACTTTCAAAAGAATATATGAAGAATTAAATGTTTTGTCACCATTTAGTCTTGATATCAAAGTCTAACAAGCTTAATGGGAACATATGGAAATTATTATCTTTTTAGTTGGTTTAAGTTCTCAATTTGAATTCGTAAAATATCAAATTATACTAAAATCTTCTTCCTGAATGAGGTTCTAACTTGCATACTTCACATAGAGATTAGTGCATCTATTACTCTTAATATTCAAACTTCAAGTGCTCTTATCATTCGGACTTCTGAATTTGACATTGGAAAGTCACCTCATAAAAATAATAACAAAGGAAAAACATGAAATTTTGATAACAAAAACTAAGATGTGAGAGGAATTTTCTGTTGATATTGTTATGAGTTAGGCCATACCAAATACATATACCAAAATTGTTAAATAAATATTAGAGATCTTATTATGCTCATGTTGTAACCACTACTCTATTAACTCATCTATTAATAATAGTATTACAAAATAATAACAAAGGAAGAACAAGAAAATTGGATAGTAAAAACTAGGATGTGAGAGGAATTGTCTGTTGATATTGTTATAAGTTAGGCCATACCAAATACACATATTGAAATTGTTAAATAAATCTTAGAGATCTCATTATGTTCATGTTGTAACTACTACTCCACCTAACTCATCTACTGATAATAGTATTACCATTTATGCCTAGGAATTTGTTAAATTCACCTAATACTAAGAAGCATTGAAAAATTCATCCCTACCTATAACTACTCTTGTCAACTCAGATAATAAACCTACTGTTAGGTGTCAAATTGATAGAGTTTTAATGGTTAATTTATTGAATTATGACCCCTAATGCGGTACTTATTTGCTAAATTTATGTCTTATTATGTTTAATTTGCAAAATGGAGGTTGATGAAGAAGATTGGAGTAAAAATGAGAAGAAAGTGTCTCAATTCTGTCCATTAATGGCACCCTGCTGGACCACCATTGAAGGATGAGCAACCCACCATTTAAGAGATAGAATTCGACTTATAATGGCACCCTATAGCCCGCCGTTGTACTCACAATCAGCCCGCCATTATAGGGTTAGTCAATAATATCAACTCCAAATCTCCACAATTGCAGTTGTAACCTGGCTTTAGCTTATCCCCTTTGTTAGCTAGCACATGTGGGAGACTCCAGAGTCTACATATAACCAAGAAGAACACAGAAAACATGCATTTAACCTAGTATATTGAGATCTAACTCTTAGATAAAGAAGCTCTTGCTTTACTCTTACATTTTCTTACATATTTTAGGTTTCAAACATTTGTAACTCGAGTTTTAGAATGTATTTTGAGTTGTTGTTTGTTGGAGAACATTGTTGAGACATGTATTTGAGTTTCAAAACCATCATAGGGGGTTTTCTCACTCAGATTATTACTTATATTCTTTTGTTTTCCGGATTAATTAAAGTTCATGTTATTATGCATATATTATTAAATGTTGTTTGATTTTCTTGCTAGATCTTATGAAATTCAAAGCTGTGTTGATGTTCAGATCAAGTTAATAAGTTCAAGACTTTTCTAGAAGCTTTTTAAACATATTTTCTAACTTCTAAACTACTTATTTCAGCTTATAATTGTAGATCTATCAAAGTATATGGCTTAAGATGCATGTTTTATATGCTTTTATGATTATGTATGCTTAAATCCATTTTCCAGCTTTGAATTTGTGTTTTAATGTTTTAAGAGAGTCTGAATGCATGTAATAAGGTCTAATTTTGTTTATTAAAGCTCTTAAAGTTATGATTTTGGCCTGATCAACTAAGATTAGAGTGAAAGATAATCTAAGATCCTAGAAATCTACCTAGGTTATTGGAAAAATCAATAAACAACATAAATCAATCTTTGCATAACTAAACATAAATTATTTGTCAGAGTTAGAGATCTGAGATTAAAATTTGAGAACTAACCTTCTTAAAATTAAAGCCCATTGGATAGATTGAAAGCATAACCAAAATTTAAACTAAGTTTAATAGAGAAAAGGCATAAGTCTTAACAATAGCTTTGTCTTGAATTTGTGAAGCAACTATAATCTACCTTTGAATTTGTTTTTAAACTCATTTAATTCATTAATAACTTATCGAGAGTTGGATTCCACAAGTTTATAATCTTTAGTAATTTTATAAATCATTTTATAATTCAAAATTGCAAAGGTTTGAAGCATAACTAGGATAGTTATTAATTTTCTCTTTTCCTCTGTTAAATTAATTTCAAATTTCCTAGATAATTGTAATCTAATTAATCTGGTAATTAACTTAAGAATACCATACATTTTTCCCCGTGGGTTCAACACTCGAAGTCTTAAATGTTCTCCACTTTATTACTTATTCGATAGGTGCATTTGCCTTTTGTCACATTGGTTTTCGTTTAATATCATTTTGGTTTTCAAAGTAAAATTAGTTTAAATAACTCACATTTTTAATCTATTCGACCAAAGAACAACATTAAACCATTGCTCAAAGATAAGTATAAAAGCAAAATGAGTCTTCCTCACGATTCTACTCATTTCTCTCACGCATACCGTACTATCATGCACTTGCAAATACACTAATTCTTCTCCACAATGATTACATGCTAAAAATATAACAAAAGGACTTTGTTTCGAGTTGTAATAGGGTTAGGGTTAAAGTGGGTCAAAAAGATTTCGGGGCTCATTACAAGCATTCATAAAGTACTAAATGAGCAAAGGGATAACAAAATATATTTATGAGATACACAAATTTAAATACTACTTCTCTGCACTTATTGATGCTACTAAAATGTTCTTCTTTTTTCTTTTCTTTTCTTTCTCTTTTTTCTCTTTTTCTTCCCTTTTTCTTCTATTTTTATTTTGTTCTTCTTTTTCTTCCTTTTTGTATAATAATGAAGAAATAATGAATAAAATAGCAACTAAATTCAATGTGCTCTAGGAGTAGAAGTATCTCTCAACTCATCTCAGAAGTGAAAAAATGTAGCAAAAAATGCCAAACTAATTCATCACTTAACACTCCATTAAACTTGTGATTGGGTAAGCTAATGGGGTTTGAGGTTTTAAATTTTGGGGGCAGAGGGGTGTTTTCAAGAAACAAATGGTTAAGGGCTCAACAGGGGTAGCAAGGGATAATAAAGGATAGGTCATTTAAGCCAAGAGTTAACATAAAAAGGGCCTTAATCATTTCTATTTAGCATGCATCCAGTAGATTTAAACCGACTTTGAGCAAGTTCTGAAGGTAATTACCTAAGGAAGCATCACACATACAAAGAAATGAATTGACTATAGAATGGATGCATAAAGTCTCAATTCCTCACATAGGCTTAAATGAAAATCCATTATGCTTCTATACATTACCTCATTGCTCAAGAGTCTAATTCTGAGTACGTTTATGTAACCAACTACTTTCATCATTCAACATGGTTCGCTCTTTACTTAAGAAGCCTAATCCAAGTTCAAGCATGCGTCCAATCACATTCCAACTAGCATGGCAGAATCTCATGGTATCACATTCAAAATGATTCAAGTGTGGTTATATTGCTTATACAAAACAACAACCTAATATGCCTAAAGCATGTATCCTATCTAACAAGACACAAACAATGACTAAAACAACTAAAATAATGCAAATGAAAATGCAAAAAATACAAACACAAATGAAAAAACTACCTCCCCACACTTGAACATCACATTGTCTTCAATGTGGAAAGGGAAACACTTAAAATCAGTAAACAAGACAATGAAATACGAAACACATAATCAAAAAATAACACAATAGATTAATGGTAAGAAGGGCTTATGGTGGTGGGGTGATGGAGGTGGCTCATCCTTCATTGATACCACAACAAAAAAAACCTTTCTCCTCTCTTCCTTTAGTCCTCCAATAAGCTATGATGCACACTAAACCTTCACACAGTCATTAAGTCACCTAAACATTAAGAGATCAAAAAGGAAAACAAGCTAAAGATTAAATCAAATTTAAAAGCAAAGTAAGCACACAAAACTTAACAAAGACACACAAACTAAAAACAAACATGCTAATTTAAGGTCATTAGCTTGACCATCACTAAGAAAATATTTCAAAAGATTAAAAGGAAAGAAATTACTCTCTTCTATCTTGAAGGAAAGTGTTTGCTAGTTTTATCTACACTGCAAGTATATAGGTCGTAACTTATAGTATAATTGATATTGATCCCATGAGGATTAAATCTAGACACCTAAAAATTTGAATTTCACTTTGTTTAAGGTACAATAAAATTATAAAAACTTAAAATTAAACTTAAAATAATTAAACTTGAATGAAATTAATCATAGAAGAAAGTGAAATAAAGAAGATACTCAGTGGTAGATACTTATGGGTTGTTCTATCCTTATTCATCCTCCTTTATCTTATCGATTTAAATTTGTTTAACCTAACATTTTCTAAAGTTTCATTACCCTCTCTCAAGGTATAACTAATTGTCCCTAATTGAAGTAAGATAGAATTAGTTTTACAATCTCTCAATCTACAAAACCTTTCCTAAATACTTAACTAAATGTGCAACAATCCTCTAAGTAACTAATAAAATAGTTAAGATCTCTCTTCAACCACTTATTAATTTGTTAATTGAAGATTCATTAAGTTATCAACTCTCATTGCGCACCCTAACTCAAATAAATGAAAACAATCTCTCGATTTGAAGTGATTATAAGCTTAACAATTAACACAAATAACTATGCATTAAATCAATAAGAATAAAGTTGGATAAACAATTC
>JAOXYD010236139.1:0-17531 GCA_028565735.1 Pinacopodium congolense | reverse complement strand
AAAAATAAAGAGTGTGAGATTTAAAGATAAATTTATAAATAAAGTTTAATTTTAAAAGTAAGTTTAAAAATATAAAATTGAACTTAAATTATATAAAAATTTAGTAAAAATCTATCTTAAAAACATTCTAAATGTCACTTGAAATAATTTACTAATAATTATGAACTTGATCTTCTATTAATTATACTTATTATTTTATATGCATTATTATAAGAATTCATTTTTAAATTTATTAATATTATTTTATTTAATAATAATTAAATACTTTAATTGTATTTTTAAATATTATGTAAAAACATTCATTTATGAGATGAATTTATATTAAAAAATTTAAAATAGGTTATCAATCTAACCTTTTTAAATTTTTTTGGTTAAGTGACTAAGTTTTAAAATTTTTTTCAATTGTATGATTAACGTTTAAAAAATTAACAGAAAGAGGTTAAAAGATTAAAATAGATCGAGTCGGATCAAGGTTATCGGGTCGGGTTAGATCACTACGTCATTGCCGTCAACTTCCAACTAACAGCGTTAACTTTTTTAACTTAACTAGTTACCTTTTCAAATATTAATTACTCAATTGATAATTTTAAAAGCTTGATCACTTAACCAAAAAAATATGTAAAGATTAATCATCTTTTGACTGTTAACCCTTTTTAGAAACAATACAAAGAAGATAAGTAGAAGTTATTTAACTAACTTCTTATCGCTTTTCACTCTTTGATACAAAAAAGAAATCAATACTAATTTTAAACAATTATTTGATTAAATCATTCAAGAAAACTAATATATAGAATTATATATTTAATATTGATATGAATAAATTTCTTGAACTTATTAATCTAACTGGTTTCTTTTTTCGTAAAACCTACCTAATTTTAGAAAATGAAATAGCCATGATATTCTAGATTTCTTCATCTACATCAAGATGATAAAAGAGATAAATAACTATCTTATCACTTAATATCCAAATCTAGCAATTTCTTTTAGGATAGCATCTTAATTTCTTTTTGCAGTATTATTTTCAAAACAATCTTTAAGACGCTTGTAAAGAGGTTAAATGCAATCCTCCTTTCTCTAGTTATTGAGTCATAGATTGCCTTTATTTTATGGAGGTACGTTAAGGATAATGTCATGTTTACTCAATAATTATTCTAGGACTATTGTGGACAGTGTTAAACAGTGTACGATCAAGATTGACTTTTAGAAAACATTTAACATGCTTGAAATTGATTTTTTAAAAATTTCTTCATACTTTTATATTCCAAACTAAGTTCATCAAATGGATAGTGCAATGCTTTACTACTATATCATTCTTTGTTTTGATCAATGGAGAACTAATCAAGATTTTCAAAGGTGGAAGTGGTCTTAGCCAAAGTGACCTTTGTCACCTTACATATCTTCCCCTATGATAGAGATCATGCCAAATATAATTGAAAAAAAAAATTTCAACTTTGGAATTCTTTAAATACCACAAGTTTTACTCATGCACTGAGTTAGTCAATCTTATAATGATCTCCTATTGTTTTGTCATGTTGAACCCTTCATATTCCTAGTGCTCAGAGAAGCTCTAGCAACATTTTAAAAGCCTTTAAATGTGAAGATGAGGTGTTCATGTGGAGTAACAAGCAAGTTGAATCCTCCCAGATAAAAAGGAAGTTAGATAGAGCACTAGTTAATATTTATTGGATGAATGAACTCCCCAATAATATGGTTATCTTTAGACAACCACTCATCTTTGATCACTCACCAGTTGCAGTTTATCTAAAGAAAGAGGTATAGGTCAAACAGTTTCCTTTCCAATTCAAAAATTCCCTTCTTAATATGGAAGGCTTTAGGGATGCTACACAGAGGGGACTTAAGGTTGAGGTTATTAGCCATAAACAATTTATATGATATAGGAAATTGAAAGAAATTAAATAAGAAAATAAGAATCTAAACATGGAATTTAGGAAGAGTAGGAGAGGTGACATTTCAGTAGCTAGAGTTGCATTAAAGGAAACACAAGATACATTGAGCGAAGACCCTATAACATTGCTAAAATATTGAAAAAACAATATGCACTAAAGGATTATAACACAACTCTTGAAGCTCTTCATTATTTTATTGAGAAAATATCTATAATCTTGTGGTTAAAATAAGGGGATGAGAATACAACTTTCTTTCATCACTCCATGCTAACTAGGGACTTCTTTAATAGGATCACCTACTTGAAGGATGATAATGGGATTAAATATAAAAAGACTTGAGACCTTAAAGGGATGGCTCTCAACTACTCCTAAAAATAACTTGGCCTTCAAGGACTTAATCAAGGTTTTCAAATGGCCTTATTATGTTGTATTACATAACAAATAAGTGAGGAACAAGCAGCCATGTTAGATAGACTATTTTTTAGGGAGGAAATTGAGGTTGCAAGAAAATCCCTCCATCTAAACAAGGCCTCTGTCCTGATGAATGGAATGATATGTTTTTTTAGAACAATTGGATAATATTAGGAGTTGTGGCTATGAGAGTTGTAAAAGAATTCTTTCAAGAGGGAAAAATACTAAGAGACTTTAATAACTCCTTTCTTTGTTTAATCCTAAAAGTGCAGAATCCTTCAACCCTTTAGGAATTTAGATTTATTACTTACTGTAACTTTATTTATAAAATTATTTCTAAGGTACTGGTTGCAAGGATGAAGCATGTTATTAGAGCTCGAATTAATCTTGTATAGACAGGTTTCATCGAGGGAAGAGCCATAGGAGATAATATCTTGATTCCATAGGAAATTTTCAAATCCTATGAACACAAAAATGGTCTTAAATGTTATGATATTAAATTAGACCTTCATAAGGAAATTGACTCTCTGAATTGGAGCTTCATCGTAGTAGTGTTGAAGGTGCTTGGCTTCCCTTAAAGGTTCAAAGGTTTGATATAGTAGTGTGTCACAATCTCTTACTTTAACATGTTGATTAATAAAGAGTCTATAAGGACTTTTCAAGAAAGGAGAGGAATCAAACAAGGGGATCCACTATCTCCATACCATTTTACAATAGGATTGGAAGTCCTAAATACATTTATTAGTGAGAAAATATCAGGGAATCCTTGGTTTTCTTTTAACTCAATGTGTAAAGAACTACAAATGACCTAACTAATGATTACATACGACATTTTACTACTTTCTAATCCATATATACCTTCTATTACATTAATCAAAAAAAATTTATGAGAATTCCTAAATATATTTGGCTTATCCATCATTAAAAGAAGAGTTAGATTTTCCTATCTTCAATTGTTATAGACATAGCTGGACAAATAGACCAGATTATGGATATGAAAATTGGTCAGTTATCTTTCACCTATCTTAGATTGTCAATTACCATTGGAAAGCTTTCATGTAGGAGTTGTGCTTCTCTGTTAGACAGGATTTAAAGGAGAATTAAATCTCGGTCCATTAAACAACTTTCTTATGTAGGTAGAAAACATTTGGTAAAAGTTTTGTTATCCCAAATGGCTTACAACTAGATAAACTCTATTGCATTGCTAAAAAAAAATCATAAATTTGATTGATAGATTGTTAAAGAACTTTATATAGTATGGATAGAGTATATAAAGAAAATGTGCAAAGATTGGATTGAATGAAATCTGTACTCTAAAGTGCTTAAGTGGACTAAGGATCATTTTTGGCAATCTTGCTACTAAAAATGCAATTGCTAAGAAGATATGGAGGATGTTCAATGATAAAGAAGCTTTATAGGAGAAGTTATACATTTGCATTTCCTCAAAAACAAAAGTATATAGGAAATTTGGTTGTAGCCTACTCATTCATAAATAATGAAACAAATCTTGAGGCTAAGATTTATGTTCCAAAATGAATCATAAATAGAATTGGTGATGGGCAACATACTTGCATGTGGTTTGATTATTGAGATAGAAAGATATCTTTTTAACTATGCTCCAAATGGTGCATTGGAGGATATGGTCGTATGGAAAAGTAGTTCCTCTAGGATTTCACAAATAAAACTTGTATTAAATTGCTAAGTTCTCAAACAATCGTTATGGTATGGAACAAAATAATTTAGCTTAAGGAAGCTTTTCCAAAACTTGCTTCATCTTATAGATGTCTGTTAAAGACAGGCTGTACACATTGGAAAGGATTATTAGATTTGGAAGCCTCAATGCTATATGTTGTCCATGTATGAGTGAAAATGAAAATATAGATTATCTTTTCGTTAAATTTAAATATACGACTTCCTTATAGACTTAGGCAACAGAACTACAACATATTGTGCGACAAAATGTATCTTTAAGGAAGGGTAAGGTAGATATCTGTTCTAAAATTCAAGAGGAGGAATTTAAAGCTTCCCCAAGAAGAGGATTAGGTAAGAAAATAAAGGCCAAGGTATTAGTTATCTCTTTTTCCCTTTAATGTCAATACTTATATGGAATGTTAGGAAACTTAATAGCCTTAAAAGGTAACAAGTTCTCTTTCACTATGTTAGAACAATAAAGTTTTTTTTACTTAGGAATTTTGGTAACAAAACTCAAAGTTAAACATAGCTTAGCATTCTTGGTTTGTTAACAAAAATTAGAAAGTAATATCTAATCATTAATTCCATTACATTGGCAAAAGAATAGTAACATTTGGTCCAACAATGTTATCAATTTCTAATATTGTCTTTACTACCTAGGTTATTCATTTAGAGGTTTTTATAATGCCTAAAGATATTAAAATATACATTTCCATATTCTATGCCACAAATCCAACTTTCCAAAGGAAAAGTACTTTACTAGTTCAGGTATTTGATGTTCAATCTAATGGTAGAAGTCTCTACAAGGAATTTCGATCATGTATTTCCATTAGTGGAATCACAAATCCTAAGTTTGAGAGTAGTTGCTACATTTTATGTAATAAGAAAAATCAGAAATACTTCTTGAGGAGAAAATTGGACAGAGCATTATTTAACGATCATTGACTAAATGATTATTAGAATAACTAGGCAATGTTCTCCTATCCATTAACCATTGATTAATTTCCTATTGAAATTCATAATCTAAATATGAAATATAACATAATTACATCACTTATATTTTTTAACTACCTAACTGAGTTTCAAGGGTATGTTATAGTAGTCACAAAACGAATGAATTAGGAGGCATCAAGATTTAAGCAATATCAAGGTATTAAGAAACTCCTTAATTTTAAGAAAGAGCTAAACATTCTAATCAAGGACTAATTACCAAAGAATAGCAAGGATGTTGAGAACACTAAAAGTAAGTGTGAATTCTACCAATAAGCACTATATATGGATCCTATGATAAATATAAGCTGATGCAAGAATTTTTAGCTCTAAAAAACTACACAATGGCCCTTGAGTTCAACCATTCAATGCTAAAACAAAAAACCAGAGTATTTTGGTTAAAACTAGGAAATATCAATTCCTTATTCTTCTGCAAGTCAATTCTTAATAGAAGAAGTGAAAAAAAAAATCACTTAACACACCAAAACTAATTGAGAAAAATAATGGGAACAATAGGATTTGAAGCTAGATAATTTTTAATATTTTAAAAATATGTTTTAATTTGGAGGGAATTTTCATTCCTCAACTCAATCTCTTATTACAACATCCTCTATAAAATTATTTAAAAAATATTGACATTAAAACTAAAGCAAGCGCCAGATCCTATTAAAATCTACATTCAAGCTGCATTTATTTAAGGTAGAAGCATTAAAGATAATATTCTATTGACTTAGGAATTCCTTGAATACTATCATAAAAGCAAATTAGTGGAAATTGTTTATTAAAAATAGATTTCCATAAGTCCTTTAATTTAGAAAGTAGAAAATTCACAGGAGACTTGCTAGAGGTGTTTTAGCTTCTGACATAGTTTAGGAATTAGGTAAAGTTGTGTATAACTTCAATCCATTCATTGCCATTTTTAATGAAGATTCTACAAAAATATTTTAAGAAAGGAAGGGATTGAGGCAAGGGGATTCTATCTCCCTTTATATCTTCACATTATACATTAAAGTTCTATCCAGATTAATCAACCACATAATTGAGTAGAATCGTAAATTATTTTTTCATATTAAGTGCACGAAACCAAGTAGGCTTTTACATATAATATTTTGCTATATGGAGCTAAGTTTAATTCAATAGAAACAATGATGGAAGCCTTGTAGTTTTATGGTAGAATATCTTATCTAATAATGAATATAAACAAAAGCCATCTCATACTAATTTGCAATAGTTATTGACCAAGTCAATGGAAATTTAAGCTTCACAAAATTATAGATAAGAGCTATTCTAGTCACTTACCAAGTTATTTCTATCATTTTCGAAAAACCATTCTTACAGGTATTATGAGGTATTATTTGATAAAATACAAAAAAGAATTGGATATGGGTGTAATAAGAGCATCTAAAACATTTTATAAGTAAATGAGCATAGAAATTTCACTCTATAGGTTTTGTACCAATAAATAGATGAAAGTGAATGATTATTATTAGTAGTGAATTAAAAAAGTGGCCTAACTAAGTAGTTAGGGATATTTATGATAAAGTGTTTACCTTGACATTAAAAGGTTAGGTGATGTCTCAAACAAGCCTTAAATTCTCTCAAAACAATTTATTATGGCAAGAAGGACTGCAAATACACATGCAAAAACATCTTTAACCAAATTTTTGTAATTATATGTATTAAATTAATGGAATACTTGATGTTGTATATTAAGCATTGCTGCCTAACTTTGTGACTATACGTGAATTGAGTCATATGGTAGTTATGATATAGTTAGAAGATATTAGTTATATCTAAGTGCATTAGTTTATGTTTTAATACCCAATTAGCTTTCAATTGCCTTTGGAATTACTTTAAGGGAGTATCTAAGTAGTTGCTTGAGGGTAAGTAACAGTTTAAGTGTGGGGGATTTGTCAGAGCTTAAGTTATACATGTTTTTAACTTGATTTTTTATGTTTTAATGCTTAGGTTTGAGGCTCTTGCACCTAATTTTTTAGCTTAAATTTCTCAAATATTGAATTTGATATTTTTCTCTTGAAATGGTACAAAAAATAGTTGTTTTTTAGGACTTGGGTGGTTTATATAATTATGGAAAGAGTTAGATGATTCCTATGATCTAAGAGTGGAAAGGTTTCATGACTTTAGAGCGAGGGCAACTGCCATTCAATGGAGAAAACACGTTAAAAATCCATTTTTACTTAAGTTTGAAGCTCTTTCAGGGGAGGAAGTCAAGATTAAAGTGTATATTCAAAAAGATTAGAGAGGATTCCATCAAGAGTTGAATGAAGATTGAAGAACTAAACCCATGAGAATGAGTTTTCTAGTTCTTTATTCATCCTTAAGCATTATTGTATTTGTTGACCCTTGTTTTGGCATTTTCTTTTTTAGGCTTGACCATCTCCATTGTTTTTTTTTTGTCTTTGACCATTTTCTGGGAAAGAGTTTTCTCTAGCAACATATTTTAATGCTTTCAAGCCCTTTTGACTTTTGTTTTCAGTGTCTTAGAGTGCGTGATTTTCCTAGTTAGATAGCCTTCCTTTAAAAGGCTAATATACTCTTTTTTTTCCTTAATAATTTTAGCTCACTTTTGCTTGCTCTTTTTCTTTTTCTTTGCTTCAATTATCTTCTAAATGTTCATGCTTTTATCGAAATTTTATATTTCGTCATTAAATCTACATGTAAAATTATTAAGAACAAAAAATGAGTAATTAAATGCAAAAATAGGAATGAATTCAAATGAAATAAAATATAAAAATATAACAAAATTCATTACTATCACTTTCCTCGTTTACTTTATAATTTAAGAGTAAAATTAAAGTCACCTATAAATAAGAAAAGTACCCTTATGTACCCTTATACTTACTATAATAGTCTACAAATGCTCCCAAAGAGCATTTCTTTGAAAAACCAAGTTGGAGGCATATATAATAGTAATGCGTATCTCCTGTCCATTTGTATTAGGAACTAGCCTCAAATGAGTCATTTTATCACTCATCTTGTTTTCCTTTAATAAGAAAAAAGAATGGTAAAATGCAGCAATGATCCTACTATTATGATGATGATGATAGTTTGCTAAAATACAGTAATTTTTATTAATAAATTAAGGAATTTTGAAACTTCCAGCTTTTAACTTGATTTCCAAAAGACCAACTAGCCATGGTTTTATATCACCAAAATAGTTATCCACTACATGTTTTTTATTTAGGATATTCATGTCCTAATCATTCAATACAACGATACACATGATTAATTAGTAGAAAAAGAATTTTCCTTGGCTTTCCTAGTTGACCTACTCCTACTTATTTCAATAAATCCTACATCATTCACTTTATTAGGTTACTTAATACTATCCTCTTTAATACATAAGTTTTTAAATAAATTTGTTTCCTCTACACCTTAAGCATCAATTGGACTAGGTTATTTCCCTATTTTACCCTCTAGAGTGACCATAGATTAAGAACTACTAATCTATATATTGCTACTAATCTCCTATACCACTATTTAGACAACATCCACCTTTGGAGCCTTGTTCTTCATTATTAAATTTAGTGCTTGGTCCCATTAGCTCTGTATAATCACCCCTTTAAAATACTCTTCCAGTAGCATTCCACCCATTTTCTTGTTTGAATTTAGGTTTCCATTTATAAGTGACCTCCAATAATTCTTGCACTAGCTCCTCATCCTCCCTAAATCTTATGATTAGAATGCAATTAGGAAGGGCTTTATCATATGAGACCTCTATAAAAATCCTAGAAAATTGAAGACTTTAACATTTAGCTGTGTAATCATCTAAAAAAAGGTTTACTAATGAAGCTTTCGATGTAACTAAGACAAATGGTTATGTAATATTCAAGAGATACTTTGTGAATGTTCATCCAAATAGGAATATTTTTCTACTACAATTCATGAAATTTAGTACTTGCCTTCATTTGAAAAGGAAGAGAGGTCTTCCATAAACTTGCCAAGGTCCAACTTTAGCTACCTTCTTTACATTATGGTTAAATGAGAACTTCAATTTGAAAAGGTGTTGGTTTTTTCTTTTTTTTGAGCATCATATCTACAAGTTTTCATTGCTTCTAATTATCCATTACTCAAGCTTTCATAAATAGGAAGGTTATCCTCTTGTCAAAAAAAAAAAAAAAAGGCTTGAGTTCCAATATACTACACTGAAGATTAAGCTAAGCAAGGGAGCTAAACAAGTAGAAAATATAATCTATAAAAGGGAAAGGAGGGGAAGGTAATGGAGGTTTAAGAGCAAGTAAGTTGAGGCTAGGAGGACCAAAGCTTGGAAGAAAGCAATGCTCTAAGCTATTAAAGTTGCTAGATAGATCTAGCAACTTCAAAAGATGAAGAAAGCAAGGAAGAAAGCTAAATAAAGGAAAGGAAAATGTTGCACTAGAAGAAATGCCAATAAGGAAGATAGATTAAGAGGACAATAAGTTTGGCAATGCTTCATAAACCATCTAGTGAGATGGAATAACATCTCTCTCTAGTTGATTTTTCCTCTTGTCTTAGATTAGTTAACATTTTTACTATGGATCATTGAAAAATCTTTATGCATCTTGTTCAAGTTCTATGAGATTTTTTAATTTTAAAGTGAAACAAAGCTATTGCTATTATTAAACTAAGAGAGGTTCAACCTATATTTTTATGATGACAAAGCATCTACAAATGATTTTGTTTTGTAATGGAAACATAGCATTGAAGAAAAAGTGTTAAAAGATAAAATTGTAAGCTTATAACCATTGGAACGAAAGTGGAAATTGATGATGACTAAAGTGTTAAATGAAGGCTCAAGAATCAAAGATATTGTTTTCAATTATATTACAATTTATATTTTTAGGTAATATCTTGATGATCTTTAAGTGTTTATTAGCTTAAAATCATGTATAAGCATTCATGTTTAGAGAATTTGCATATAGGTTGCATAATCAAGAAGAAATATATGGGGAAGTTTTGTAAATAATCCTCTTAATTAACCAAAATCTTTTAGGGAACTAGTTTAAAGTGTTTGATTTACTTTTTTTTTTCAAAAAAACGTTGGTATATGGTTTTAGGAAGTTTTTTAACGTTAGAAAGTGTTAGAATTGTTAAAAACAAGTTATTATAGAGATTGGTCAACTACTAGTAGGGTTAATGGTCAACTAATAGTTGATTTCTACAAGTCCTTATTGGTCAATGAATCTAACTTATTAACCATCCAATGCTGATAATTGATTAACCAATGAAGAGCATTTCGTACATAAATTGTGTTTCCAGCATGACTAGATGATTAGTAAGTTTGATATATCGATTGATAGATGCGAAATATAGATTGAAATGACTAATTCTAATGGAAAGAATGAGTGCTAAATGATTGTTAATGCATTTTGACGGCTATAAATGGTTAGTTGAAGTATTTTCACCTATAAATAAGTGTATGAGAGTGTGCATAATGCATCCTATTGAGTTTTAGTGAATCAAGAGCATTTCTTGATTATTTTGGGTGGTTTTGGGTTTTTTAAAAAGTGTTTAAAGTGAATTTTCATGAAAGTATAGAGAACTCTCTCTAAACACTTTGGTTGATCAAGTGAGATCTTTTCAAGTTTGTTTTGAGCTTTTGTGCCTATTAAAGTGAAATTTTAAGAATTCTTCTTTACCTGTGTAAAAGATAGTTTTAGAGATTGGTCATCATATATGACAAAGAAAGTTGTAAGTGTTAGTCTTTATTTGTGAAGAAGATTAAGTGGTTAGAAGGTGGATACTTATGGGTTGTGCATTTAACCATTATAAATTGGTTTGCATTTATCTTTCTTGATCTCTTTACTTTATAAGTTTGATTTAGTTTAAGTTTTTATTGTTATGTTGATTAATTATATTATTACAAATAATTCATTATATAGGATGAATTTTTAATTAGGCAAATACTTAGAAAAACTTTAGAGTCATTTAATTCACTTTTAGGGGCCAACAATTAGTATCAAAGCTCTTATATAGGCTTATTTCTAGTCAAATAGAGGGTGTAAGACTAATAATGAGACTTTATAATAATGAAAGTATAGTTGAACCTAATTATTTTTAAGTTAAAAAATATGGATATTGGAAAATTAGGATAAAGAGTTTCCTTTTGTTTATAAGAGTTTATTTTTAGGAAATTATAGAGAATGACCCTTACATTCTAACAAAAATAATAGTTGTAGATAATATAGAGACTATAGTACGAAAGGATGAAAGGGATGAGGGACCAATTGCCATTAATAGCAATGTTGTTAATATTTTATTATGTACATTGAGTAGGGACAAATTTAGTAGAGTTTCCATTTATGAATTTTCTCTTGAGATTTAGTGCACATTAGAAATAAATAATGGAGGCACCAACCAAATTAAAGAAAAGGAGAGTAAAAATTTGAAGGAAGAATTTGCTTACACATGCTTTATAATCCATGATGAAGAGACACCCTCTTACCCAAATTTTTGTAATAATGATGATAAGGTAACTTCTTGTTCAAATTCTGAATATAATGACAAAGATTATGCTAATTAAATAACAGATTATGAATTATTTAAATGCTTAAAAGTTATGATTGTGAAAAATAAAAAGTTATCCTCTAAGTCCAAGGAAATAATGAAACTTTTGAATGCATGAAGATTAGAAAATGAGAAGTCGATGAATGAATTGCATAGTATAATAGAATCCAAAAATAACGATGATATGCAAAATTGATAGATGAGAATGAATCTTTGAAATATTAACTTGAAAGCCTTAAGAAGTTATTTTACAAATTCACTAAGGGTAATTCAAAGTTAGAATGCATACTAAGAGCACAAAAGCTTCAAGTGATAAGTAAGGTTTAGGATATACCCATGAGAATGGCCCATCAAATAGTAAAACTACTTTTGCTAAAGGAAAGAACTTAAAGATGAACTTATACCTAGGTGATAACATAAATAAATTGACTCTTCTTCTAGGTCACAATTTAAAAGAAAACATCATATATTTATGTATAGTCTTAAATCTAGACCTAGAGCTCAAAATTATCCTATTAAGAATAGGAACGATGTTTACATGCAACCTCATTCATTTAGGCCTTATGTAAGACATAGTGGAATAACCCATCTTCATGCGTATAACACTAAGAACTCATCCCCACTTATATTGTAGGTGCCATTATTACAATCCTAAAATTAAACCTAGAAGAGCATCTTATTAAGTTAAAACCCATGCATGGCCTAATTCCACCCCTCCAGGCCTTATCACCATATGAAGACTTATAATGACATAAGACTGAGGAAGGTATATAGTCATACACATAGGATTCATACTCATGCATATATGATTTACCCCTTTTGTTAATATTTTGGACATATTGAAAGCTTTTATGCTAAAAAAAGTTGGTGGAACAAGGTGTTAAAAGGATGGAACGGAAAGAATATGACTATCCTTAAGGACCCAAATTATCATAGGTACCTGGAACACGTTAATTATTTTATCTTAAAGGTCAAATGTGAAATGGTGTTGATGTTGTGGATTTGAGTTTTAAATTCTAAAACAACGTACTTCTATACCTAAAAACTTTAGTTAAGTACACTTATCGTTTAAGTATACTAGTAAATTGAGTATTCCTATAAGGATTAAAACTACTAAGACTAATCATTTTTCTATTATCTAATCTAATAAAATGAATAATTTATTGATTAATAAATTAAAATTAACCAAATAAATAAAGATAACCAAACAAAATACTTTATGCAAACAAATAACAACCAATAAGATTCCAACCTATATGATGTATACCACTAAAACCTTGATGCGTTCAAGATTTATCTTAATTCAATACTTAACCTAATTTATTTAGATAGTAAAATCCCTAAAGTAAATTGTAATCTCTCTTGATATATATAATTCCTATCCTTTTGATTTTTAATTAGATTCTCTTTCTCTATTAAAACCCTAATCATTTGCATTACTTCAATTTATGAATTTTATTGTTTTAACTAGGTTTGAATCTAACACGGCAAACATATGTAAGCCTATCTCTAGCACCACATGCAATCCTCTTTGCTCATGTTATTATCTATTCATATAAGTGATATCTTAATTCAAATAGATAAAATTTTATATTGAATTCATTATTAGCAAATATCCTTTCAAACATAATGATAACCATGAATAAATAAAAATTTTTTGGCCTTTAATTAAATAAACTCATAAATCACAAACATATAATTCTAAGGTTAGTCTCATTTAGGTCCATAGAAACCAATTCAAAACTATAAAAATAAATACAATAATGGTTAAAGAAGACCAAAGAACTAGGAAACTTATTGTCATTTAATTCAACTCTTAACTCAACACTTTTTGGAATCCTCTCCAATCCTCATAAATCTAAACTTTAATCTTGATTTCATCCCTTGAATGTCTTTAGTCTTATGTAAAAATGGATTTTGGATTAGTTTTATACTTTATGGTTGTGGCTAGTCACTTTCTAAGGTCAAAAACTAATGAAATACCCTAAAGGACAACTTATATTTATCTTGATAGCCTCTCTCATGACTAGAGTCAAGGCTGGGAGAGAGGTGGTGAAATCAACCCCAAGAGGCTCTTCTAGTTCTATTGTTAACATGTATGCATTATATCTTCTCATAGGTTATGTCCTAGTTGTAGGCTCATTTTGTTCATATTATCTAGGTATAGGTTTTGTCCTAGTTATAGGCTTATTCTTTTCATGTGGTCTAGGTATAAGTTTATCATCAAGGTTCTTTTTTTTGTAAAAGTTGTTTTATTACTAGATGGCGTGTTCCTATGGACATAGCCTAAGCCATGCCTATCATTTGAAAGTTTTATGGCACCTTGTATAGACTATAATTGTCATTCCCTTTAGTAAATTTTGATAATGGCTCTTTAAGTGATTCCACTTCTCTTTTCAAGGATGTATTCTTTGCATACCATCCCTATATATACTCTTTGATTCTAAGTCATGTTTTAACTTCTCATTTTCTAAATTGCATGCATTTAGTAACTTCAGAGTTTCTCTATCTTAGTGGAAATTTTCTTCTTTATATTAATTAAAAAATTCAAGTATTCAACTAGTTAATTGTAAGTAAAATAAATTTCGCGGTCATTTTCATTATAAGAAGTAAAGTAAGATGGTATCTCATCATTTGACATGAAATACATATGTGGTACATATTCTTCACCCTCATATTTACTTGTGCCATTCCATGTAGTGGCTTTTAAGGCCTTCTTCTCTAGGAGTGCACATTATGACCTTATATAACCAATTTTCATGAATTTAAGATATTTTATGTGAATTAATTTATTTTAGAGTGGAACTTACCTTCTTTGGGTTTCCTTCTTCTTGTGGAGTTCTATTTCATTAATAACTTCTTAAAGGTTCTTATGAGTAAAGGTATCTTCTCATTGTCACTACTGCTTGTAGAGTAACACTATACTCTTCTCTTGACATCTTGAATGCCCTATTCCATTTCTTTTTTTGGATGGTCTCCCCCTCTTATGTTTGCTTTAGCCTTATCTCATAGGTTAAAGAGATCTAATTAACTCTTATAAAGGAAGGACATTCAATTCCTTTACTTCTTATATGATCATTACTTGTGATTCTCATGTCTTTGGTAGAGACCTTTGTATCTTTCTTAATCTTACCTAATCCTTGAAGAGCATTTAGAATATTGACAAATCTAATATTCATAACATAAATACTTTCATCATGCATCATATGGAAGAGTTCATATTGATGTGTTAACATGATACTTTACTTTATTTTACTTATACATGTTAAATTTCATATGTGATTTTACACATAGATATTTTATTAAGCTCATTTTTTTCCGTAAGGAACAACATAAGATGTGTACAACCTTAAAACTCAAGGACACTAGTCTTTTGTGTTTACTATTCCATTTTCCCTTTGTTTTATGCATCTTTTTTATCTCCTACAATTTTAATGGGTATATGAGATCCATTAGAATCTATCTACCATAAATCTGTATTTTTGGCTATCCAAAAGAATATAATCCTAATCTTTAAATATAGGTTGCCATTACCATAAAAGAATGGTGCTCTACTTATATTTTGACATTATAGACTAATGGATGGCACTAATGTGTTAAAATGTGCCTTATTAAGATCTTATTGCTCATTATTTTATTAGGAATAAAGCTATATGAGACCTAAATATCACATCACTTGATGGGCCATATATGTCACCTAAGAAGGGAGTAATTAGGTGATTCTTAAAATTTTCTAAGTCTTTAAACCTAATTAAAAATTACCCTTTAATATAATGAAAAATCTAAGACAATATAATAATATGGCTTGAAATAAAATAAAATTGAAAGGGAAGAGAGGTGAAAATTGATTTTTATAGTTGTTTGGTAAACAAAATACATATATGTTCACTCTCTTTCATGTTATTGGAAATTTCACTAATATTATCTTCTTTAGTTGGTAACAGTAAACCATTATTCAATCACTTCGTAACCCTTACACTTTCAGTGTTGCAACCTTTTTACTACCTGAAAATACACTTTAAAAATTGTCACTTGACCAACTCAAAGTGTTTAAAGGGGCTCACATATAAATCAAATGATGAATGCAAAAAATTGCACATAAAATACATCCAAAATGTAAGCCCTAAAGGCACTCAAGAGGGGTGTGAATTGAGTATTAAAAAAAATTGTTGCGGAACTAAAACTTAAAACACAAATAATTTGATTTAATGAGATATACAAGGGTGAATTCTAAAATGATAACACATAATACGATAAGAGGGTAGAGAAGAGAGGGCAAGGCACACAGTTTAGTAAAGAAGTTCACCTACCCCAAAAATAGGCTACGTCTCCTCTCCATCTACTTGTTGGATAATGTTCTTTACTAACTAAAGTAAAAACAATTACAATTTTTTTCGAGGCAAAGAGTAGCCTTTACAACCAATCCTTTCTAGGAAAAGAGTAGCCTCCACATAATAATATTTTTTAAGCAAAAAGGAGCCTTAACTATCCAATATTTTGAGGAAAAAAGCAGCCTTTCCAATCTTCTTATGAATGATGAAGAGTAACCTTAATCTTTATATATCAAAGAGAATCCTTGACACACTTAACTAACTCGACAATGCAAATACGCCATTTTTAGTAACTAAAGACAGGTATGAATGTGTTTCACTTAAAGTACAATGAAACTAAGGGCTCCAATACTTTCACTAATTGAATGAATGATCAATGAAACAAACTTAATATGGTAGATTTGATGCACACAAAAACTTGTATGATAATGAAACACAGTCTTAAATGTTCACTTAATCGAAATCTGGACAGATTTGATAGACAAGGAAACGAATACTTCCAAACAATCAAATAAGCCTCCTAAAATTCAATTAAATATTCAATAATACTCCTGAGAGTTAAAAAAAATAGTAAACTATAATTTGGAAGCAAACAAATCATAATTAGATTCTCAAATATTTAAAAGAAAGGAAGCACACAAAATCTAGATAGATTTGAGCGATATGTAAATAGGAACCCCAAACAGAATATACAAGCGCCCAAAAATCAAACTAAAAATACTTGGATAATTCTACGATTATAAAAAACTTAAAACAATAAGATTATACACCCATAATTTATTTATGTAACCAAAATATGCAGCGAACACAAGAACAGAAAAATAGTGACAGTTTAAGTGTAATTGAAAAAAGATTTTAAAATCAACTCAGATAGCCTTCCATAAATTAAAAAAAAAACTTTAGCTAACTCTATGACATGTAAAAAACTAGTCAATAAATTTTCTAGGAGTTTAGAAACTGATGAAAGTATCTAAAAAAATGTTTAAATTTAAGACAAAAATTATGGACAGATTCAAAACTTCTGAAAAGAATAAGCTTTAAACCCAATAAGTAATCTTTCAAAAATGAAAACAAAAATCACACAACTTCTAGGAACCTTAATAAAACAGAAACAATATTAGAATTTTTGAAGTAATCTAAAGTCTCGATAATCAATATCTAAACTAGACTAGAAGAAATAGAACCTGTTTTAATACAGTGGAGAGATAAGGCGTTAATATGTCAAAATAACCATCTTAAAAATAGAAATTATGATTAAACAAACACAAAAACACTTATTCTAAAAGAAAATAGCATTCTCATGAATTAAACAATCAAATAATAAATGATAGGGTTGAGAGAAAACAAATAAAAGATGAAGATTTTTGGATCTTTCAATCCTAACTTGAGAGCTTAAAAACATGTTTTTCTAAATTTAGAGAGGTCTAGGAGACTGATAGGTTTTGTAATGTGACTGCTTCTGATTTTACATAAACAAATTAGGGTTTAGTTTGAATTAAATCTAAATAAGAAAACTTAGAGTCGTTGGTCACGGACTAAAATGGCGGGTGTCTTAGAGTAGAACGTCTCCATTGTACCGTTATGAAGGCTATTGTTTTACTCTAAACCATGCACACTGTTGAACCAAGGGAGGTTCTAATCTTGGTTTTGATGATAAAAAAACATGCTTAATCACTAATGGTTTGAGTTTATG
>JAOXYD010236130.1:0-17532 GCA_028565735.1 Pinacopodium congolense | reverse complement strand
GATTAACTTTGGGATCTCTCGACATGCAAAGCCTTTCCTAAACCTTTAACTAGATCTGAAGCTATCATATAGGCAGTATATTAATTTATTGAAATCTCTTCCTAATAAATTAATACCTTGTTGTCTATAGGTCTATTAAATGCTAACTCTCGTTGTACATCTAACACAGATTACCCAACTCACTCTCTCGATTTGTTGTCGGGTTTAAGCACAATAAACAACACAAATATTTTTAAAAATTAAATTAATAACCAAAGGGTCCCAAATAATTTAAATAATAAATCCTAAAAATATTTTAACCACACATAACAATAAAAATAAATTCTATCAAGTTCATATTCATGAAAATATAAAATAAAAGCAAAAAATAAATTAAAAATTGAAATAAAAATAAATATGAAAATAAAATAAAATAAAAACAAAAACTTGAAGTGCATTAGGAAGGGAAAATGGACATTTTGGGCATGTAAGAACTTGAGAATCTTCTTAGATTGGTAAATCCATCAGACTCTCCATCCTCCTATTTTCCCTTTTTAAAGCTATCTAATGAGGTGTCATCATTTGCTAGTGGTGCTTGGGAGGAAGACGCTTTGGAGGTTGATGCAGTCTTGCCTTTCATGCTTTTAAAAGAGGTTCTAGATTGGGGATGCTCCAAAATATTTGATTTACATAATTGCATCTCATTAAAATACTCAGGTTCAAGGACACTTATACCATCTAAATTCATATTATAATGTTTATTAAGAGCAGTTATAAGAAACCATATGCCCAAGCAAAAGCTTTATTTTGTTTGGATCGAAAATATATATAAGGTGTATTAATTTTAAACTTGCAATCCATACACTAAAGGAAAAACAATTCTTTTGCAAAACACTTCTTAGTTTTAAATTTATTAAAAATAGTTAAGCATATAAATTAGTGGAGTAAAAAGTTTTTTTGTGCTTTTAATCAATGTGTTTCGTGCATTCCTATAATTGAACTTTGCCTTACCTATAAAATGCTTTTAAAACTTATTCACATCAAATTCATCACGATGGTCAAGTAACTTGATGTTATGAAAATAAAATATCGAACACATAACTCCATAATCTATCTTATGTACTTGACCATCAAACGAATCTAAAATGAATCAATATTTATAGCATCATATTTAATAGATGTGAAAATTTCCAAAGTAAATTTAGAATAAATAAAGGGTCATAATGAATGAGTTTGTTCTAAATAATGTTTGAAGTGAAGTTCTTTATGTTTTATTTCAAACCTAGGTGATTCAATAACTCAAAGTTAAAGTAACTAGTTGGAGTTAAAGCCCTAGCTTTAAGATCATGGAATTTGTTACCTTCCTCTTCAAAATAAATTGAGAAGGGAGACTTGAAAGTTTTCTTCATGTTATGTATACCTTCTATAAAGATTTCTTTCCTTATCCTCTTAATTGGTTTGATGGATTTTTCCTTCCTTGGATTAATTTGCAAAGAAAACCTTATGGGTAAGGGGCATTAGGTTGTAATTACCACAATCATAGGAATTTGTTCCAAAAGTTTTATACTAAAATCGAGGCTTAAGGAATTATCTTTTGGATACAAGTTTTTTCCTTCTTCCTCTCCTTTGTTAGCCCTCCTCCAATCTAGGATTCAACACCTAACCTTTAAGCAACCATCAACCATTCAAATGATCACCTAAACATCAGGAATTAAAAAAAGCAAACAATAATGAATCAAAACAACAAGAAACTAATCTAACCATGAAATCACAAGGAAAACAAAATAAAAAATTAAACATGCTAAGTTTAATGTCGCAAACTTAATCACCACCATATCAATCATGAAGAAGTAATGGTAATGAAGTGATTCTTAAGGGATTGTTCCTCTAAAATATGCCTTGCATCTATTCCCATTTACTTTAAACTCCAAAATATTCCTTGCATCTATTCCTATTTACTTTAAAGTTTCACATTTTCCATTTTGCAATTCCAAAGAACCACAAGTGATCACTGGAATGCCTTTGAATTGTCCCTCTATCTCACCTTGAGCTTTCCTAAAAACAATCGAAGCCCTAAATTGAATAACAATACCAAGTCACCAATCTTGAATTCCTTCTTTGATATGTGCATCATGCCACTTCTTCACCATTTCCTTATATAACTTGGCATTCTTATAAGCATTGTACCTTAGCTCCTCTAATTCATTAAGTTACAACAATCTATTGTCACCGGTCAACTTTTAATCAAAAATTAACTTCTTAGTTGCCCAATATGCCCTATGCTCTAATTCTAAAGGCAAATGAAATCCGTTTCTATACACAAGTTTAAATGGAGTAATACCTATAGCGGTCTTAAAAGCTTTCTTATATACCCATAATGCATCTTCCAACTTCATAGCCTAATATTTCCTCAAACAATTTACCACTTTCCCCAATATTCTCTTTAATTCTCTATTCACCACCTCCACTTAGCCACTTATTTATAGATGACTAGGTGTGGCCACTCCAGGGTGAACTCCATATGTCTTTAAAATTGCATCAAAGAGATTATTTCAAAAATGAAATCCTCCTTTAGTTACAATGGACTTAGGTGCTTCAAACCTATTGAATATCTTCTTTATAAACCTCTACATTAATTAACATTCAAGTCAAATATAATTAAAACCTAACAATAGGACAATGTACCGATCAATAAATAATGAAGCCGAGCATTTTTGTAACTCCAAAATGTCAAACCCACATGGAATAGGGTGACTACTAAGGCATTCAGATTATAATTATCTAGGGAGTTTAAGATTGCTAGAGTAAAAGGGTTAGAACTACTAAAGTAACTTAAAAACAACTAAGTTTACCTAAAAGCTTCCTAACATTGTCATGGATTCCAAGTTGAATTAAGAATTTCCAAATTGACTATTTAGCTAAGGCTTAGGCTTTAAATGGCTTAATTAGTTATGGAATGGACTAAAATGCCTAGTCTATTGTCTTCAATAAATCAAAACATCGTTATGGTTAAGACAAGGTGTTATTTATAACATCCTAAATTGTATTTTGGTTATTTATTCAATTAATAAATGTTGGGCTTAAAGCTTAAGAAGTTGATTACATATTCAAGGATAGTATCTTCATAATCAACCAAAGTAAATTTCTTAGATCCTTGATTTAACTATGATGTTTTCTTATTTTTCCTTCATATTAACTTAAGTGATCATGTCAAGACAAGCCTTAAGATCTCAAATAAACAAAGATCAATATCCAAACATATGTTTAGTACTCAACTAAAGCATTAAAGAACCTATCCTTTGAATAAAATCAACTTAAAACGTCATACATAAACAAGAAATTCTAAATTTAACATTAAACATCATGTTCTTGAACATATATGAATAAAAAGTATGAA
This sequence comes from Pinacopodium congolense, assembly GCA_028565735.1. Taxonomy (NCBI): domain Eukaryota; kingdom Viridiplantae; phylum Streptophyta; class Magnoliopsida; order Malpighiales; family Erythroxylaceae; genus Pinacopodium; species Pinacopodium congolense. The sequence continues at coordinate 14,156 of JAOXYD010236130.1, read as the reverse complement.
ATAAATGAAAGAAGGGTTTATATTGTGCCAAATATTGATCCAAATTGATAGACATCCTTCAATCAACTTACTAAACTTTTGGAATCCTTAACAATAAATAAAAATTACAAAGAACAAAATTAGAAAAAGAAAAAAAAAGAAAAATCTACCTAAAGAAAGAAAAGAAGAAATCCTAAGCTAAGTATGAGATTTGACAAACTAAATCTAGTCTCTCTCTCACGAAATGGGGTTATCTCAACTATAAGTGCGAAGAAAGTGGCCAAGTTACAGCTAATTGAAATTGAAGAACCAACTGGAAATATCTCAATTGCTACTTAAACAGAAAAAGTTAAATTATGCCATTTAAATACCATCGTTTGACTTTAAATGCTAACTTAAACGTGAGACTGCAGGGGTAAAATGCAAGGTGGGTAATGATCAATATTTTTCTCCTAATTTAGCTATAATAGTCATAATTTCTTAGATTGTAACTTCAATTTAATGTTAAACTACAAGTTAAACATTTCAAGAGATAAATCAAACATTTTAACATTAAAGTATGGGTGAATTCACATTAAAACTTCAAGGAAAAGCATATAAAATGAACCCCTATCAAACTACCTTGTCATCATTTGTTGGAGTGGTTATTTCCTCTGCTCACCTCAATACATAATCAACACCAAATTATAAATAAGAATTATCAAGATATGATGGGAAAGGCCACAAGAAATCCAAACCTTATACATTAAACATGTCAACCTCTAATATATTAGAAAGGGGTATCTCATCTCATCTTGAACTGTTTCCCACTTGTTGGCACCTATCACAATGTAGCATATAGTCCCTAGCTTACTTAAACAAGCTTAGCAAATAGAATCTGCATTCCAAAATATGAGCCACCATCTTATTTACACCATAATGACCTGCATAAGGTGAAACTATGGCATTGATTCAACCCTTCAAGTATTTCTTCATTGAGAATACGCTTGTGAATTAAACCATCAATACAAATCTTATATAAAATAGGTTCATTCCAAAGATAATAAGCACATTCAAATAAAAATCACTTCCTTTCTTGGTAGGATAATTTGAAAGGAATAACATCACTTACAAGATAGTTTGCTATATTCACAAACCATGGAAGAAAGAGGTTGTTGACCAACATTAATGCATTATCAGGGAATTGCTCATTGATTTCTTCTTCTTCTAACATTTCCCCTCTATTAAAGTGTGATAAGTGATCTGTCACTACATCCTTCACTCCCTTTTTTTTTCCCTTATCTTAATGGCAACCTATTTAATCCTGTATGATTTATAAAAATAGTAACCTTTGAGCCTAACAGATATGAATTAAATTTATCATAATCAAATTCCACTATAAATAACTCATTCCTGATTTTGGTGTAGTTCAATTGCACTTCTGTCAAGGTCTTGCTTGCATAATATATAATGTGCAATTTCTTTTCCTTCCTTTATCTAAGCACACATCTGATGGCAGGATCGCTAGCATTAAACATAATATCAAAAGGTAAAGACTAGTTTAACGATGTTAAAATAGGTGTAGAGGTGAGTGCCTTCCCCAACATATCAAAAGCATAAAAAATTAACATCAAAACGAAAAGGAACATCTTTAATTAGTAATTTTGTTAGAAGTTTAGTGATGAGAGAAAAATCCTTGATGAACTATTCACAGAACCTTGCATGGCCTAAGAATGCTCTGATGCTCTTTACATTGATAGGTGGTGGAAGCTTCTTAGTGAACTCTGTCTTAGCTTGATCTACTTCAATCCTCTTGCATGACTTTTTGTGAACCAAGACTACTCCTTCATGAACATAAAGTGGCATTCTCCCAATTCAACATCAAATGTGACTCCTCACATTGTTAGAGAACTCTATCTAAATTTGTCAAACAATAATCAAATCAATCTCCAAAAATTGAAAAGTAATCCATAAATACCTCAATGATATCCTTAAATATATCCGCAATGATTAACATCATGCACCGTTGGAAGGTTATAGGTGCATTACAAAGCCCAAAAGGCATCCTCCTATATGAAAATGTTCTATAAGGGCAAGTGAAAGTGGTCTTCTCTTGATCTTTTGGATAGGTGAACACTTGATTGTGGTTGAATAACCATCAAGGAAGCAATAAAATGAATACCTAGCCACTCTCTCAATAATTTGATCCATAAAATGCAATGGGAAGTGATCCTTTTTGGTGGCTAAATTTAGTTTCCTATAGTTAATGAAAACTCTCCAACCAGTAATGGTTTTAGTAGAAATCATCTAACCTTATTCATTCTTCATCACCGTCAAGCCTCCCTTATTAGGAACACATTAAATCAGGCTCACCCCGCGTACTATCTGTATTTGGATAAATTATTCATGCATTCAAAAGCTTCACCACTTCCTTCTTTATACCTCTTAAATATGGATTTAGCCTCCTTTGTCGCACTATTACATTCTTACAACCATCCTCAAAATTGATCATATGCATTACCTCATTGGGGCTAATACCTTGAATATCTAAAATTTGCAAACCAATGGCTCTCATCCTCCTCTTGATAGTCTTTGCTACCTTTTATTCTTACTCAAAAACAAGTTCATTAGGTGGCCTCTCAAAGGAAGGTAATGTGGATTCTTTGACTCTCTAAAGGTTTCTAGCTTGTGCTGCTCACCTAATTCGTCTTCTTCTTCCAAAATCTCATCACCTTTCAACTCCATGACTTCCACAAATTGCTCCTTTAACTCCATCACACACTCATTAGCTACATCAATACTCATAAAATAATTCTTTTAACTAGATTCTTTAAGACTTACTCATGTTAAACTCCATTTATTCATAAAAAATCCTTAGCACTACTTTCCCTCATGCTCATCCACTAGTTTCCTTAAGGTATTCATGAAAGATCTTCTCAAAATTAATGGATAATTCCTATCTTCTTTAAAATCAAGCATAAAAAAATCAATCATAATTATAAACTTATCTACTTTTACTAATACGTCTTCTATCATGTCATATGGCTTCTTGATAGGTTGATTCACTAATTGGATAAGCATGCAAGTCGGCTTCACATCTCCTAGCCTCAATTTCCTGAAGGTAGATAAAGTCATCAAGTTAATACTTGCTCCTCAATCACATAAACACTTACAAAACAAGAATAATAGGCCAAGTTCAATTGACCGATCCTCTAAATTTGTTCATTCCATCGACCGATAGGTCTTCATTTAGTCGATCAGTCTTTATTCAGTCAACCAATCTCCGTAAGGCATTCATTTGGTGGATCGAATCCTTCGGTCGGTCGATGCTCCCTTCAACATTAATGTTCGATCGATGCTCCCTTAAACATTAATGTTCGGTCGATTGATCTGTATTTGTTTCGTTGGTCCTATCTTTATCTAGATAATCAGATGTTCTTGCTCAAATGCTCTAATCAACCTATCCTTATACACACTTCAACCAAAATATCAGTAGCAAAGATGTTTTATCATCATCAAAATAAGGTGGAACCTTCTCTGGTTAAAAAATCTCCCCCTTTTTAATGATGACAAAACCATATGATATTAAAAAAAATATAAACTCCCCTTAAATTACAAAAGAGTTGCAAGACTTTATAAAAATATGTAAAAACTCAAACTCCTCCTAAATTTATGCATACAATAAACAAAAAAATATTTAATTCACATACCTCTCCCCCTTTTTAGAATTAACACAGAAGATTATAGGGAATATCCTTAAATCATACCAATTTCTCATTCAATTATGTAGAAACGATCTTGGCATAGAGATTTAGCAAAAATATTGGCTAATTAATGCAATGTATCAACAAAGTCAAGTTCAATATCTCCATTTTGCACATGATCACAAATAAAATGATATTGAATTTCTATATGCTTAGTCCTAGAATGTTGTATGAGATTTTTAGTCAAACAAGTCATACTAGTGTTGTCAAATCGAATAGGAAATCTATTAAGATGCAAACCGAAATTCCTAAGTTGTTGTCTAAGCCACATTGCTTGAGTGTAACAACTATTGGCAGCTATATATTCAACTTCCATCGTATACAAAGCAATAGAATTTTTTTTTCTACAGAACTATGAAACTAATGCATTTCCTAAAAAAGGGCATGCACCAAACGTACTTTTCCTATTTAACAAATTACCCGTCTAATTGGCATTAGAATATCTAACTAAGTCCTAAGATGCGTTTCTAGGATACCATAGTCCTAAATTTAAATTACTAAACAAATATCGCAAAATACATTTAATGGATAACAAATGATATTCCTCAGGATAAGATTAAAATGTGTATACAAACAAACACTAAACATAATACCTGGACGATAAGTAGTTAAGTACAAAAAACTTTCAATCATACCTCGGAAGAGTTTTACATCGACCTCTTTTCCATCTTCATCTTTAATTAACTTAGTAGATGTGCTCATAGGAGTGCCTAAGGGCTTTGCTTGATCCATGCCAAACCATTTTAGAAGCTGTCGTGTATACTTTGATTGGTTTATGAAGATAACATCCTTCATTTACTTGATTTGTAGACTGAAGAAGAAAATTGATTCTCCCATCATACTCATTTCGAACTCCTTACTTATACCTTAGCAAAATTCTAACACAAACATTCATTAACAGCACTAAAAATAATATCATTAACATATATTTGAGTAATTAATAAGGCACTTTGATATTTCTTAATAAACAAGGTGGTGTCTACTTTCCATTCTTTTAAAAACATAAGCAAAAATGTACTTAATCTATCATACCAAGCTCTAGTTTCTTGTTTTAAACCAACAATGCTTTAAAAAGTCTAAAAATATGTTTAAATACTTCATGATGTTCAAACCCGGGGGGTTGTTCACCATACACCTCTTCTTGAATAAATCCATTTAAAAACACACTTTTAACATCCATTTGAAATAATTTAAAACCCATGTGAGATGTATATGCAAGAAGTAGTAATAGCCTCTAACCTAGCTATGAGGGAAAACATCTCTTCATAATCTATTTCTTCTTCATAGTTATACTTTTTAGCTACTGGTTTTGCTTTGTTTCTAATGATGTTACCTTGTTCATCTAGTTTATTATTAAAAACCTATCTAGTACCTATTATAGTATCATCCACAAGTCTAGGTACTAAGGTCCAAACTTTGTTTCATTCAAATTATTCCAATTCCTCATTCATTGCTAAAATCCAATGTTCATTATCTAAAGCTTCTTCTATTGTTTTAGGTTCAATTTTTGAAAGGAAAGCAATATCAGATAAATTAAGTTGAGATCTAGTGGTTACCCTTGGGTGAACATCACCTATAATTTGATCAGTGGGATGATCCTTCTTGTATCTCCAATCTCTTGGGAGCTCGTCATGTCCTCCTTCTCTACTTGGTTTAACAATTTGTGATGTTTGTCCATTGTCTTCAAGTGAAAGATGTTCTAATCCCTTGGATAAATCTGCATCACCAAACTCAAGTACTTTCTTTCTTTTAAAAAGATTAGTTTTGACAAAAACAACATGCATAGTTTCTCCCAAGACATGAGAATTATTGATATAAACTCTATATGCTTTGCTAGATAACGAGTATCCTAAGAAAATGCCTTTGTTTATTTTAGAATCAAAATTTCCCAAACTATCTTTAGTATTTAAAATATAACATTTGCAACCAAACCCTTTGAAATGACTAATTCTTGGTTTCTTGTTTTTAAAAGTTCATAAGGTATTTTATCTATCTTGTGGCTAATGTTTACCCTATTTATGACGTGACATGCACATACAACGTCTTCGGACTAAAAATGTTTTGGAAAATTATATTCATTTATCATAGTTCATGCCATTTATTGTAAAGATCTATTTTTCCTTTCTACTACACCATTTTATTGAGGTGTCCTAAGTGTAAAAAAATTCTACATAATGCCAAGATCATCACAAAAGCATTCAAACATATCAGTTAGTCGATGCTCCCTTTAGCACTAGTGTTCAATCGTCCGATTTGTATCTGGTTGACCAGTCCTCCCTTTATCCAGACAATCAAATGTTCTTGTTCAAATGCTCTAATCAACCTATCCTTATACGCACTTAAATAAGAATACCAATAGCAAAGATTTTTTGTCATCATCAAAATAAGGTGGACCCTCCTTTGGTTCATCATTTATGGCCAAGTATAATACACTCTTAAACCATAAAATAACACTTCTCCTAATTTAACACCAAATTTGTTTCTTCGTAACTTTTAAGCACTTTATCTAGATTTTCCAAGATGTTCCAAATATTGAAAAATCATCCATGAATACTTCGATGTAAGATTCAATCATATCAGAGAATGTAGCCATCATGAAATACTGGAAATTAGTAAGGGCATTGCATAATCCAAAGAGCGTGCGCCTATAAGCAATGTTCCTTACAGACAAGTAAAGGTTGTTTTCTCTTAGTCGATAGATATGCATTCTTGCTCCATTCGGTCGACCAGTGCTTATTCATTCGACTAATATTTATTCTTGATTCATTTGGTCAATCAGTGCTTATTTGGTCCACTAATTTTTATTCTTCGGTCAATCGATCTTCTTTAAACGTTAGCAGCTGAAACTCTTTGCTTTGATTTACGTAGATCAAGGTTTTTAAACTATTGCACTTCATCTTCATTCTAATGTACCTATCCTTACAATACACTTAAAACAAAAATATTAGTAATAAAAATATTTTTTTCATCATCAAAATAATGAGAAACCTCTATTAGTTTAACAATCTCCTCCTTTTTGGCGATGATAAAACCATGTGATATTAAAATAAATAAACAATGTATTTAAGACTTCCCCTAAATCAAATAGGAATTTAACACGATAAACAAACATAATTAATTTTAAGTTTAACTCTACCTCAATTCAAGCATAAAACAAAAATAGGATTATAATATAACATGCCTCTCCCCCTTTTTGAAATCAACATAAAAGGTGTATACATTCAAAAAAGATATCACAGTGAATATCCATTAATCATACTGATCTCTCTCCTAATCATACAAAAATGATCTTCATGCAAAGTTTTAGTTAAAATATCTGTTAACTGATGCAAAGTATTAACAAAGTCAAGTTCTATATCTTCATTTTAAACATAATTTCTAATAAAATGTTATTAGATTTCAATATACTTAGTCCTAGAGTACTGAATGGGATTTTTCATCAACTAAATAGTGCATGTACCATCACATCGTATGGGAATTTTATAAAGATTCAAACCATAGTCTCTAATTTGTTGTCTAAGCCATAATATTTAAGTCTAAAAATTATTAAGGACTACATATTCGACTTCTGCCATAGAAAAAGCAACATAATTCTACTTTCTACAAAACCATAAAACTAGTACATTACCTAAGAAATGACATGCATCGGATGTACTTTTCCTATCTAATAAACTTCCCACATAATTAGTGTCTGAATAACCAACTAAATCTAAACATGTATTCCTAAGATAACAAAATCCGAAATTCAATGTACCACTTAGATATTGCAAAATATGTTTAACAGCTAATAAATGAGATTCCCTTTGCGAATATTGAAAGCGTGCACACAAACAGATACTGAACATGATATCAAGTCAACTAGCAGTCAAATATAACAAACTACCGATGATATCTCGATATTGCTTTATGTCTACTTCTTGACCATCTTCATCATTATTCAATTTTATGGTTGTATTCATTAGTGTGCCCAAAGGCTTCATTTGAACTATGCCAAAACACTTGAGTAGCTCTCTTGTGTACTTCGATTGGTTGATGAAAATGCCCTCCTTCATTTGTTTGAATTGAAGTATGAGAAAGAAATTTAATTCTCCCATCATGCTCATCTTGAACTCTTTACTCATACACTTAGCAAATTATTGACACAAGTTGCACTAAAAATGATATCATCTACATAAATTTAAACAATTAACAAATCCTTTAAATCTTTTTTTAATAAATAAATTAGTGTCTACTTTTCCCTTTTCAAATACATTTTCAAATAAAAAGGCACTTATTCAATCATACCATGCTCTATGTTCTTATTTTAAACCATATAATACTTTGGATAGTTTAAAAATGTGTTTATATGCATCATGTCTTCCAAAATCAGGGCATTGCTCAACATAAACTTATTTTTGTATAAAACCATTTAAAAATGAACTTTTAACATCCATTCAAAATAGTTTAAAACCCATATGAGATGCAAATGTAAGTAAAAGTCTAATGGCTTCTATTCTAGATACGAGGGCAAAAGATTCATCATAGTCTATTCTTTCTTCTTGGCTATACCCTTTAGCTACTAATCTCGCTGTGTTTCTAATAATATTTCCTTTTTCATCTAATTTGTTTTTGAATACCCATTTGGTAACTATTATTGGATGATCTATAGGTCTAGGAACTAAGGTCCAAACTTTGTTTTGTTCAAATTTATTTAATTCCTCATTCATAACTAAGATCCAATTCTCATCATTTAAAGCCTCTTCTATAGTCCTAGGTTAAATTTTTGAAATAAAGGCAATATGTGATAAATTAAAATAAGAACGAGTGGTTAACCCTTAGTAGATATCACCTATAATTTGGTCGAAAGGATGATCCTTTTTGTATTTTCAATAACTTCATTTCTCCTATCTTCACTTAATTCAACAATTGGCTCTTAAGATATTTCTCCTTCTTTGTTAAGTGAAAGGTTCCTTAAGCCATTGGATAGATCTGCATCATTAATCTCAACCACTTTATAAGATGTTTTTTTTCTAAATTATAACTATTTTTTACTCTATTGATAACATGACATGCACATGCAACCACTTCAGCTAAAAAATAGTTAGGAAAATCATACTCATTTATTATAGTTCAAGTCATTTCTTGTAAAGACCTCTTCTTTATTTCTACTACAATATTTTATTGTGGTGTCCTAGGTACAGAAAAAGTTATGTAAAATACCATGATCATCGTAAAAGCATTCAAACATGTCATTATCGAATTCCTACCATGATCACTTCTAATAGATGCAATAGACAAATATTTTTCATTTTTAACTTTTTTCCCAAAACTAACAAATGATTTAAAGTAATCATCTTTTCTACTAAAAAGCAAAACCCAAGTAAATCTTCTAAAGTCATCAACAATAATAAAAGCATATGATTTTCCTCCTAAGCTCGCTATCTAGTAAGGACAAACAAGTCCATATGAAACAATTCAAATGGTCTATAGGATGTTTCCGATTTTTTTCTTTAAAAGGAGCTGCTTATTTTCTTTCCCATTTGGCATATGCCACAAATTTTAACTTTTTCACACTTCATGCTTGGAAATCCTCTAACAAGTTGTTTTAAATTTAGCTTTGATAAGAGATCCATGCTTTCATGTCCAAGACTCAATGCCATACCCAACGACACTCAGTTAAAGAGATCAAATACTTATCTTTAAGGCTAGTTACGTCTAATAAATCAACAATATATATATTTCCTTCTCTTTTTCCTAGGGAAACAATACTATCTTCATCAATTATAAAGACAATACATTTATCTTCTATAAAGCAAACTTTATAACATTTATTGCATAATTGGCTTACATTCAATAGATTATACTTTAAATCTTTAACAATTAATACATCAACGATTAAAGGATAGCTATCTTTACCTACTTTTCCAATGTCAATTAGCTTATCTTTGGCATTATCACCAAAAGTGACGAATAATCCATCTTTATTTTTAAAGGTGATGAGCTATGAGGGATCGCTAGTCATGTGGTGCGAGCATCCACTATCCATGTATCATTTGTTTCTTCTTTTGATGTCCTACAAAACAAAGAACTAGATTTAGGCACCCATCTTAGGTCCTTAAGTATTAGTAGCATGCCTGATTCATTCTTTTAGAATTAATAACCTTTAATCTATACATTTGAGATAAAATACTATGCATAAAGAGTTAAGAATAAAGTTCCATAAAGTTTTTATTCTTGTTACAAAAAATATATATGGTGGGGTAAAAGCCTATAGGTCGATCGAACTAGTCCTATCGATTGACCAATATTTGTTAGGTCAAGCGACATCTCATGGTTAATTGACCGAACACACGCCAGCAAAATGATTTATATTCAAAAATAAAATAAACGTTTGTAAACACAATAAATAAAATTAGCTTAAATATGAAAATTTTATCTAACTTTTGGAATCCAAATCGTTTTGGTTCTTTGAGTATTATACATCCTATATTCATTAGCCAAGTTATTCAAATGCTCATAAAAAAATGTGAGATATGATCATGACGTTTACAATGGAAGCAACATAAAGGAGTGTAAATTCCATAGGAATTTCTAGAAACATTGTGAACTCTTTGAAAATAGTGTCTATGTTGGACAAACATTTCTCTGTCATTTACTTGTCTTTAGAAAAATTTCTTAGTCCTTGGAGTATACATAAAGGCATGATGTTTAGATTGGAGTCTACTAGATGCATTATGAATAATTTAGGTGATTATTCATCTTCTAGGTTCTTTCCCTTAATGAAAATAATGTTACTAGTAGAGGTTTCATTTTTATATCCTAGCCCATGTCTATCGTTTCCAAATTTTTGAACACTTAACAATTTCTAGTTTTTCCTTTTCCTTATTAAATTTTTCAAGTGATTCCTTAAGGTATTCAATTTCTTTCTTTAGGGTCCTATTTTCTTTGACTAGCTCATCATTTCCTTTGTTAACTAACATCATCTCTTTCCCAATATTTTCATTTTTCGATTTGTATGCATCTAACTCTTCTAAGATTATTTTGTGTTTATCAAGCAATACGTTGTCATGCATATTCATTTTCACTAAGAGAAGGACATGCCTCGTTGTGTGCCTTATTTTCCTTCTTTTCCTTCTTTTCCTCCTTCTTTTCTTCTTCTTGTAGTGTGGGCATTCCTATCTAAAGTGGACTTTTTCACCACATTCAAAGCATGTTATGTTAGATAATTTATTTTAGAAAAGGACGTACCTTTTTTACTTGTTGATGCATTTCTTATGAATTTCTTCAATCTACTTGTGACAGGATTGAGTTTCTCATTTTCACTTTCAACCAGTGATTATTCATTTTTTCTTTCCTCCCTTCTAGATGCTTTGAAAGCTACATTTTTCTTTTTTTACATGTCTTAATTTTCTTAAATATTCTTTAACCTCATCTCATATATTAGTAATGAACCAATAAGTTTGTTAAGAGGGAGTGTACTAAGATCTTTAGCTTCTTGAATTGTCGTTACCTTTACTTCCCATGACTTTAGTAGAGACATAAGGATTTTTATAACAAGCTTAACTCTAGAATAGATCTTACTTAGGCCTTTTAGATCTCTTATGAAGTTATTAAAAGGAGCATACATAGTAAAGATATTCTCATCCTGCAACATTCGAAAAAATTTATAATCACGAGTAAGCATGCTTATTTTAGTTTCTTTCACTTGGTGTGTGCCTTCAGGAGTGATTTCTAAAGTATGTCAAATATCGTTTCTAGTTTTACACATATAAATCCTATTGTATTCTTCAATACTCAAAGCACAGTATAAAATATGTAAGGCCTTACAATTTAAGGATACTACCCTCTTTTCTTCAACATTCCATTCATTTTCCTTCTTTAATACTAGCTCATTATCAACCAATTTAGTAAGAAAGAAAAACTTTTGTGATAACATCATCCATAAATCAATATTTTCTCCAATCAAATAGCATCTCATCCTATTCTTCCAATAAAAATAATTACTACATCAAAGAAAGGGTTCCTATAGGGGTTATGACCTTCTAGGCTAGATGAAGGAGTTGCAGAATTTTTAAAGTCCACCACAGATCTTTCTTTACTAATTTGTTAGAATTAAAACTGTGAGACTTACGCCGCTTTAATACCACTAGTTGGTCCTATACAACACCTAAGAGGGGTTGAATTTGGTGATACAAATTTAATACTAATCATAAAAATACTTTAACTTAGATTGCATATGCTAAAAATAAAAGTATTGAAATGAACAAATAAAATGAAATAAGTTTGTAAAATTTAGTACAAATGAAAATGAAATACAAATGAAAATTTCAACATTTATAACTTCTAAACTCCTTTTGAGTCTCAAGGATAACCGTCTTGTTCTTTTTCTAAGGCTTAATAATATTCTTGTCATGATCCTTTTGAGAGCTTAAGGATAACCTCGCAAATACAAGATCTTAATAAGAAAAATATTCAATGTATAAGCTAGAACAAACCTTACAAGACTTTACATAAAAAAAATAAAGGGCTTTAAAAACTTTCTCGAAATACAAGATCATTTAGAATTTCTTAATTTAGCTCATTGATACTTTCTTTCTTGCTAATCCATCAATTTATAGGACTAATTCAGATCAATTAGCTATTATACTATATTTCTAATGTTCATCTTCTTATTAACACTTATTACAATTTAAAAATATAACCGTTCCTAATCTTTCGTTGTATAATATTCATATTCGGTCAATCGATAGTGAACGTTTGGATGATTGGTCTTCTATTTTTACTCATTCGGTCCACCAGTACATGGATGCAGTTGATCAATGTCCATTTTTACTCTATTCGGTCGACCAGTTCTCATTCGGTCAACCGATCTTTAGTCTTAATGTTTGTTAATTGGTTGAATGATTAAAAATGGGAGTTCTTTAAATCAATTTTACTTTGAAAACCAAAATGAGATTAAGTGAAAACCAACATGACGAAAGGCTAGTGCACCTATAAAAAAAAGTAATAAAGTGGAGTAATTTTTAGACTCTGAGTGTCGAACTCACGGGAAAAAATGTATGATATTTTGAACGTTAAATACTAGATTAATTAGATTGTAATTATCTAGGAAATTATAAATTAATTGATTAAAATATGAAAAGATAAAATTAATGAACTATCCTAAACATGCTTAAAATCTTTGCAATGTTGAATTATAAAATGATTTATAAAATTACAGAAAATGGTAAACTTGTGGAATCCAGCTCTGGATAAGTGATTAATGAATTAATTGAGCTCAAACACACATTCAAAGGCAGATTAAAGTTCCTTCACGAATTCAAGACAATCTATGTTTAAGACTAATGCCTTTTCTCCATTAAACTTAGTTTAAAGTTTGGTTATGCTATAAGAAAATCAAAGAACATTCAAGAATATACACATAAGAACTTGAACTTTGATTAATTCAAAAAACAGGAGAGTATAAGTAATGATCTAATTTTAAAAAATCCCTATGATGGTTTAGAAACTCAGATATATGTCTCAGCAATGTTCCCCCATAAACAACAACTTAAAATACACTATAAAACTCAAATTACAAGTGTTTGAAGCCTAAACTATCTAAGAAAATGTAAGAGAGAAGCAGGAGCCTCTTTAACTAAGGTTAGATCTGAATTCTACTGAATAAACCCATGTTTTCTGTGTCTTTCTTGTTATATGCAGACTTTGGAGACTCCCCACATGTTCTAAGAGATAGGGGAATTAATTGGAGGCATGCCAGAGTTAAAATCTTCAAGATTTGGAGCTGAAATTGTTGACTCTAGTGATCAACGGTGCATTGCCTCCCTACAACGGCACCCTAAGAGGGTGTCGTTGGTGGTCGAATGCAGCACCCATTAATGACCCCCCTATTCTTCAATGAACGGCACCTTGCCAGGGGGCCATTAATTGTCATAATTAAGAGGATTTCTTCATGATTTTGCTCTAATCTTCATTATTAAGCTCCATCTTGCAAATTAAACATAATAAGACATTAATTTAATAATTAAGCAATGAATTAGGGGTCATAATTCCACAAATTAACCATTAAAACTATATCGATTTGATACCTAAAAATTCCCCGACACTTAAGTATTTGCTTGTCCTCAAGCAAAGTAATTCATCATCAAGTTAATAATAGGATATAAAGATAGGAAAAACAATTCAAAATTTGACACCGCAGTTATTGAAAATGCTTTCTTGATCCTTCAAAATTTTTTGACACATGGAAATGTTATAAGATTGAGAAATCATATCAAGTTGAAAATGCATTTAAGTCAATTCATTTGTTTTTGAACTGCCAACCTAAATCAAGAAATTAATTCCACATGTAAAAGGCAAACAACTAAGTTTAATGCAGTACATTTAGCGGGAGCTTAAATTCCTAAATGCATGGTCTAAGGGGGAGCTTTGGTTGTATGAACTAAGGGGAATTCT
>JAOXYD010236121.1:0-17533 GCA_028565735.1 Pinacopodium congolense | reverse complement strand
GTCTAAATATGATCATTGCCTCTTCACCAAGTTAGGTGGTACTTCCTTTACTGCACTTATCATATATGTCGATGACATTCTGTTGACTGGTAATTCTAAAGTTGTTTTAGCTGCAGTAAAACAATTTCTTCATGATTCTTTCACCATCAAAGATTTGGGTCATGCCAAGTATTTCCTTGGCTTAGAGATTGTCAGATCTCCTAGAGGTACTTCTGTTCATCAACGGAAGTATATTTTGGATATTTTAACTGATGCATGCCTTACTGGTGCTAAACCTGTCCCCACACCGCTTCCTAAGGGTGTCAAGTTTTTTGAACATGCAGGTTCTGCACTTGCCAATCCTACCCTGTATAGAAGACTAGTTGGTCGGCTTTTATACCTCGGTTTCACTCGCCCAGACATCACCTTTGCAGTCTAACAATTGAGCCAATTTATTCAGGCTCCCTACCAACTTCATTAGGATGCTGTTGTGCACCTCTTGAAGTATCTCAAGGGTTGTTCATCTCAAGGTTTGTTTTTCCCAGCCAGTCTATGTTCTACTTTGGAGGCATTTTATGATGCAGACTTGGCCTCATGTCCTGATTCTAGATGGTATCTTTCTGGTTTTTGCATTTTTCTAGGTGGTTCTTTGATTTCTTGGAAGACTAAGAAACAGTCTACTGTTTCTTGATCTTCTACAGAAGTTGAGTATAGAATTATGGCTTCTACTATATGCAAATTGCTTTGGATTTCCTATATTCTTCATGATCTGTAGATTTCCTATTCCACTCCTGTTCCCTTATGTTGTAACAATCAAGCTGCCATTCACATCACCGAAAATCCCATTTTCCATAAACACGCCTAGCACCTTGACATCGATTGTCATTTGGTGCGTGATCAATACAAGCTTGGTTTTATTGTTCCGTGTTTTCTACCATCTTAGGATCAAGTTGCAAATATGTTTACTAAGGTTATCTATGCTTCAGTTTTTTCTTCCCTTTTGTCCAAGTTGGGCTTGTTTGATGTTCACCAAGCTCTATCTTGAGGGGGGGATGTAAAGTGTTATGTAATTTTACTGTTATTTACTTTTACTTATGTAACCTTTATCTCTGTGTTTTTTTGTTTTTACTGTAGGTTAATAATAATTGATTAGTTAATCTTGTTTAGTTAGCTTAATTAATCTGCCTTATTGTACAATAGTATATATTGTACAGAACAATTATTAGATCTAATGAGAAAAGAAGATTCTCATTTTATTACTCTATTGTTCTCTCTGCTGTTCTCTGTATAAAAGAGTCCTTGACTCTCTTTCAAAAAAAAAATCACTATACCAAGTACTACACCTTTTGAGAAGAGTTACTCGTTGAAGAATACGATGTAATGAAAGTTATAATTAAGGGGGAACTGACCATGGGACCAACCTGGTGAGATATACAATACTAGTATAGTTAATTATTTCAAATAAAAGATGTTATACAATTGAAAAAAAAAATATTCCATCGGTCGATTTGTATATAGGTAGCGACTATTCAAAAGCATGTATAGGCCACCTACCATCCAATAGAGTCACAGAATTAAAGGCAAACCAAAGCATTATTTCCATTAAATATAGCCAATCAATCAATTAAGTCCAAGCGTACAAGTTAGTTGTTTGATGTGTGTTGCTCGATGTCAACGTCCTGTGGCCAATCATACTCATCAATCACCAGTTTTCAGTCCAAATTCAAGGTGTTTTCTTAATGAATTATGGCCATGATGTGAAGGAAATGTAAGCCAAAATACAAAGAAGAAACTGTTTACACATGGTTCTTTTCCCTTTCAATAGTAGTTGATGTGCATTTTTCTCAACTTTGTGGGATTCAACTAATTTTTCACCTCCTTTATTAAATTCATTTATTTTCGTAATCCACCCAGACAATTAGATTGAGATCTTGAAGAATCAATTCTCTTCTTTGAAGTAATTGAGACAACTTTAACATCAAAATCAACTTTTCGAGGACGAATTAGTTTTTGATCATCTCTTCAATCATAAATAAGTGTGTCTATTTCACACTTGACTTATTGAATAACCTACAAATTATGAATTTTCTTTTAAGACGTGTGATAAGCTCGAAAAGTCAACCAATTTTTCCAATGTTCATGTACTAGGTTGAATATGGCATCTGGTATAACTAAATGTACGAGTTAAATTACCTCAAACGAAATGCTTGAAAGCACTTTGACCAAGCTAACCTTCTCCTACATAGTATACACCAAATAGCGAAAGAATTCAAAGATCTTCAAGTCGGTCTATAAGTCTACACAAGTCACTGCTGCATCAACCATAAGAATGAAACAAGAATGCTTCGTTATCAAGGAAGTTCCTCAAATTACTAACATCTTTATAAAACTAAATTAGGAGCTATAAGTTTATACACAAAACTGATTAAACTAATTTATCTGATTGCATATTTGTGACATAATTTATTTAAGACATTTTTATCTTTTATCTATTTATTTATTTATCTAACGTATAAGATAAATTATTACTTTATAAATAAAATTATAATAAAATCGTAATTATAAGATTTATATTGTATTTATATATTATTTTTAAATTATTTTTGTCTATTAGCCTATTAAATCTGAACATTAATAAAGTAAAAACATTTCATGCATTATATTTTTTCTTATAAAAATATTAGATTCCATAAATTGAAGTATGGATATATTTAAATAAATATGTAGGTGCTTGTTAGATAATAAGATTATTAAATTAGCATGATATGAGAATTTCATGTGGAATATTGTTTTCATGTTTATAGAAATGTTTATCATAACTAATGTATAAATAATTCTTTTTGGCTTGAGATCTTTAAAGTATCTAATATAAAGATTGTTATATTTTAATACTACTTACAATATATCTTTATAAATGATAACTCAGTTAATAGTCATTAGGTATGATATGAACTCTATAAAGATAGTGATACATATAAGATTCGTAACCTTAATGGGATTGGGGAAAAAATTTATTGTTATCAATTGGTATTACTATAAGAAATCCTAGGTTAAGATGGAATGGTACTTGAAAAATAGTTTTCAAATATCATTAGAATAATCAATTACTAATGATACAAAGTTAACATTATTACATAAAAATACATTAGTGATGAGATTAACTATATACTTTATATCTAATGAGAAAATTATATAATGAAATAACTTAATCACATAAATAATCATGTATAAAAAGATTACTCAAAACTACTTTTTAAGTTCCTTATATTTAGATAGTAATGATGTGTTTTTAGACACTAATCTTAATCTATAAATACAAATTGTTTAACCTGACTTTAAATATAGTTTAAGATTATAATATATATGTCTAAAGGGCCAAATTAGCCCTCGGCATTTCAACCACTATTTAGAAAAAAAAAACCTTAATGTTTCAATGCATTTAAGCAAGTCCCTAATGATTAACAAAACATGGAAAAAAGATCCTAGAATTTCCAAAGGATTTAAAAAAGACTTAACCCAAACTTTTTCCATTATCCCTCAATTAGGGGCCTGTTGATATGACATCTACCTGAACTTTAAACCAACAAGAAAAAGTGATCATATCAAAGAATAAATGGTATAAAACCCTTACCATGAAAATGAAGTCATAATTGTGTTTGAGAATATTAAAGAGTAAAATTCATCTCTACATCATCTGGAGAAAGTATCCAAACATAAAGAGCTTTTCTCTAATGAAATTGGTGCCATCCACTTCCAATTAATGGTCCATATTTTTCTTAGCATTCTCTTCAAGCCAAAAGCTTTCATAGAAAGACATAAAGTTTGGTTATTTCTCATTCAACTATTTGTTCTACATAAGCCTTGTTGACCATTATAATAATCATTATTTTATTTAGCATTGTAGCCTTTTCTAAAGCTAACCGGAGCTCATTAATAGGGAACTTTATAATTTATTGTAATAGAAAATAGAAATAGGTATCTACTATAAATCCTATATAAATGATTATAAAGAGACAGTAAAAAATGTTATAGAGAAAATAGTTGAAATCAAAGAAGATGAATATTTTATAGGTGCTGGGTAAGGATTGCTAGAAACCAAATCTTTATATTATAAGATGAGATGTTGTGATAACGAAGAAGACCCCCCTCCCCATAAAAAGGAGGTAAACAAAACCAACTAAGAAGAGAGATTATTATAAGATTTCTTGAGTTATTCCTTAAGTTATACACTTTCATCTGCATAAAGTTTTGGGTTATGTAACCATATTTCATAAGAGCATGTTTTTTCATTTAGTTAAATTGCTCTAACGTGTTACCAATTAAAAAATACCAAATCAATTGGCCTTAACAAAAGATAATGAAAAACTTAAGGTTATGGGTCTTTTTTAACATTTTGAAAATATTATGGGCGTTTTTTTTTTACATTTTGGCAAAAATTAGGATCTTATTTGAATGTAGTATAATGTTAAAGTATTTTCTAAATATTAGGTTAAATGTTTATGGCTAATTTGGCCCTTTATCTTAATATATATTCATTACCAACATATTATAAACTGAATGGGTTACACACAAAAGAATAATTGAAGAGAAAAAATGTAATCCAATCAAGCTGAACTTGATTGTGAAAATTTGAAAAACTTTAGAGCTAAATATAAGATATTTTTGATAAATGAGGAATCATAGAAGATATTTGATTTTAATGGTATTTAATAAATTCTAATTATATTTTAATTAAATTAATAAAAGATCATAACCTTATTATAAACTAGTGTAAACTCCATTGTAGTTGCAATTTCTAACTTATCGCTCTCTATACCACATGTAAAGTTCTCTCAAATTGTTCCTATATATATATATATATTAATATTATTAAAGATCAGATACTTTTATGATTATGTTGATTTTTAGATAACTTATATATTTTAAGGTGGTACTAAAAAATCAAATTTCATATTAAAATATAATTTATATTTTATATTTCATTATATCTATAAATTACATATTATTAAATTAAAGCAATCATAATGTTTGAAAAACTAGAAAATAATATTTTTTATTATGCATATTATGAAATATGTGTTTAAATTTTCTAACAATAATTGTATATTAAAGGACACCCTTAAGCAAGGTTAATCAAAGCTAGTTTATTCTATTTGTTATGTCAATCAATTCATGTATCTAACAGAGAATTAACTTTAAATGCTTTTGAGATATAATGTTGTGATGAACCAAAGATTAAATTAATTTATCATTAACAATTTAATTTAAAAAATTGATTAAAATGATACTCTTGTCCATTAATGAAAACTATTGGTTCCTATATGATGCTTAAAAGAGAAAGTGAATTAGGTGGCACTAAAATTTTTTAATTCTTATTACCTAATTAAAAGTTACCCTTTTAATGAAATGTGACATATAAAAAAGTTTAGCAAACAATATAATAATATGTATTGAATTAAATAAACTTAAAAACAATGACGTAAGAGAGGATAGGTCTAAACTGATTTCAAGGCAGTTCGATACATAACCTACACTTACATCCATTCTTTAACTCTTTAATAGAAATTTCTCTAACTATCTTCTTTAATAGTTGAAAAGTAACCTTTATATAAACACACTCTTTTTTAACAAACAATAAAAGAGTAACCATTTATAATTTGGTAATCCCATAACCAAAGGACCTAAAAAATATACTTCAAAAAAATTTCACTTGATTAATAAAAAGTACTAAAGGGGCTCTTAAGTAAACTAAATGATTGGTGCAACAAACTTCATATAAAATATAACCAAAACATTCAAACAATCACTCAAATACTTTTGAATTCACTTTTACTACATTTGAATGCCTAACACGCACTCCAACACGTCTATTTATTAGTGAAAATTAGCCTATTAGTTGTTGTTTTTTTTACAATTGGATTGTATTAAAATTCATTTAATTCTTTTTTTAACACTAAAATTAACTGTTGGAATCATATCTCCTGCATCACTGGGTAGCAAATTAAAATGCACAGATTGAATAGTCATTAATCAATCAATGTATACTTCTAAGTAACCACTTTGTGAAAAAAAAATATACTTACTAATCAGTTGAGTCACAAAAATTGGTTGATGAGTCATTAGTCAAACACTACAAGTCAACTAGTCATACCTTAGAATGATTTTAAATATTTTTTTAACATACTTAACACATTTAGATCACCTAAAATACATCATAACTTTTTCAAACACTTTTAATTCAACACACACATGCTCACAAACTCTCTCTCTCTCATGCACACACCCATGTGCGCTCGCGCACACACACAAATTGAACAAGTTTCTAAAAGATTTTAATGTGTCAAGAGGATATAAACACTAAATATGAATACATCACGCATGCTTTGAGTCCATTAAACACTTTGAAATGACTAAGATAAGTTTACAATAAAAATTACAAAATATAACCTATTTAAAAGTGAACTCTATTTAAGCTTCACAACTACAAATTTTATCTTTTAAACACTTTATCTTTAAGCCTATCTTTTCAAAATATCAAACATAATAAACTCCTTAGTAGCAAGATTGATTTATCATCATTGAAATCTAGGTGGAATCTCCTTTCGTTCAACAATTTCCTTTCTTTTTTATGACAAAATCATATAATATTATAAAACTATAAAGGAAAAAAAATACTAAAATTTGTTCTAATATCACATAGATTTTCTTAATACCACATAAACTCTCTCAGTACCACTTATAAACTCTCTTCCACTTTATATAATAGCAAAGGCAACAAGACAAACGCATCTATATTAAAAACTAAATATCATCAAAAAATCATTTAAAATTTCAGAAGATATTAATATCATCAAAAAATCAAACTACCTAAAGTTTATTAAAGTTTAAAGATCCCCCTAAATTCTTACATCATAACTTCTCAAAAATCAAACTCCTCATAGATTAATAAATTCAAACCCTCCTAAATTGCAATTAACATCATATAATATGACATAATATTCTCTTCCTTCTTGAAATCATTAAGGAGGTAAACATAAGAATATAACTAACCATGTATCATAATGAATTGCCAATTTTCCTTTTATAAAGTATCCACACATAAGGAGAGAAAGAGAGAAAGAGGAAACTTGAACTTAAAGCTCCATTAAGGAGAATTTAATATCATTAAAAAAACAAGTGTATTACATCAAACATCAACATATATAAACAAAAAATATGTCCAATATATAAAAGCCATCAACATCCAAAATACAAGATCAAAATAAGCACAAAAAATACAGGATCCAAAATACATCAAAATGTATAAGTCATTAAAATATTCCTTTATGAAAAAGTACAAAGTTCTCCCAAAATAATGCTTAAGTCAATGTTCTAAAGGCGAAAGACAAGATCGAATATTATAAAGCAATGTCATGATCTATGAGGTAGTGTCTTAAAGCTTATTAATCTCCCCATAAAGTAAAGTAATCTCAAACCAAATACAAACCTAGAAAAGGCTTAGAGGATGTAGCCTGATCACTAATGGAAATAAAATGAGCCAGCACGTCATCATCACTGCTAAGGTGCATAAGTGGGGGGGATGGATGGCTGCTATTGCTAACATGGTAGTCATTTAGCCATTAATGATATGATAGCTCATGCAACTTAAATTAGATTAGTTAAAGAAGGATTGAAGCTTAAGCTTATCTTTCGTGGGAGGAATATGAAAATGTCAAAAGATGTGATCAAGAATGAAGGAAAAAGCGATGTTCTGTTTTTCTTCTAAATGAATTTTCTTCTAAATAATTCTATATATCATAGTTCTTCTAAAATGAATTATGATATATAAAATTAGGTCTCTTAAATGAATTTTCTCTCCCATCATCAAAATTGAGAGAAATAAAAGGTTATCTAAGCCTAAGAAAGTGAAGCAATCACTTAATAAAAGAAAGTTATATTCAATAAGAATATGATGGAAGTAAGGGATATATTCAATTCTCTAAAATCAATTATTTATAGGGCAATAGCCTCCTTACTTGGTAGTATAAAAATGGTTTTTACTCAGATGGCCATAGAATGAGTAGAGTTGCCATGTTTAGACAAATAGCTATAGTAAGAGCACTCTTAAGAAATAAGAATACTTAAGATTTCATTTATTAGATCTTCAGATAGATGGATAAAGACTTCTTAAACTTTAGATAAAATTTTATACTTATCTCCTATACGACACTCTCTAAGATTGAAAAAGAAAAGTCTAACATTAGCAGGAATAATTATAAGAGGAACTATAAGCAAATGTTCCCATCCTTGAGTAATAAAAAATTGGACTACACCGTATTATTTGAATTGATTTAAATAATAGGGAGAAATGAGATAGTTTTCTTAAAGTTATCTAGTGGCCTAATCATGAAATTGAGGAGAGTTGATATCAGAGTACTCGTCATCATTTAGGGTTCATGCTCTACTAGCTCTTGATGAACTACCACCTTTAGTATTTACTATGATGAAAGAAAATTTGAAGAGACATAAGGCAAATTTGAGATTTTTACGAACTAGTAAGGATGAAGATAGGCTCAAGATCTTAAGAAAACCCTAAGAATGAGATTATGTATAGGGTAACAATTAGTCAATGACATTAATATAACTCATATAAAAACACACTTTTATAAACCAAATTTCATTAAAAAAAACACATTAAATTTTGAAAAGTTTTGAAGAATTATTTCTAAAATTGAAAAACTCTAGGTCTAAAACCCTGATTTTGTGAAAATCCAAAATTGATGCAATCTAAGCGCATTCTGATGAAATTGATCTTTTAAAATGCTTATAAATGATGAATTAGATCCTAATTGATAACTAATTGCATGAAATATTTGAAGAAATTTTAAAATCGTTAATTCTCAAAGATTAAGTTTTAAACCTAAAAATGTGATGAATTGATTGAAGGAAAGCAATCTAGCTATGGAGAGGATGTTAAAGATCCAAATGTAGTCACCAAAGACTCAACAAAATAGGAATTGCCAAAGAGGAGAAATTGCATTATGGAGAGGAAAAACTAGAGAGATTATGTTGATGAAGTTGATTTAGTGATGGAATGAAGTATTTAAAGGGCAATGGAAGCCAAAGTGATTGAAATGTGGAGTCAATTTTGGTAGGGAATAGTTGGTGATAAAGATTAGAGAGAGGGAGTGAGGAGTGCAAGTAAACTTCCATAGTGAGAAAAGGAGGTCTTAAAATTGATTGATTGATTGACTAGTTATAGCCATTGGTCAACCATCCATTAATCAACTAGTTGACTGGTCTAAACATTGGTCAACTAATATACACTAAAAACACACATTTTCACATTAACTTCTAACACATAATAATGACAAAGCATTGACCTCAAATCAAATTAAAAACATTCAAAATGACTCATATCATTAAGTATGACTCAATTTAATCATTCAAAACATTAAGTATTAATTAATTTCAATTCATATAAAAATATTCAACATAACATCTCCAAATCTAACATGTACTTCCTTTCTCTATATGGTAGGTCTATCGCAGACCACTAAATAATAAACTAACCTACCATGTAGCAAGGCAAGTTAAGGTCGATTCTACAGAGAACCGGTAGTGTTTGTGGCTATTCCTAATGCTACACAAAAGAAAAAGGAAATAAAAAAATCCCAAGGATGCGAAGGAATTAAAATGCAACTAACAAAATTAAAGAAAAAATAATAATGTTATAAGAGAAGAAACAAATACAAATACAGAAGATATTATTTGAATTCATGAATTATAATTAATCATCAAAAATATAAATTATGCTATTCCTAAGATACTAGCCTATAGACACAAATAAGCTTTTGTATCCTAAGTTCCTCCAATTTTATATAAGTTTTATACGATAGAAAACTTACTCCTAGCCATGCAACAACCTAAAACAAGCTCTCTAGAGTTTGTGTTGTGACAGTATTAAGAACTGGGGAACTACTAACTAAGGCCATGATCTCACAAGCTCGAAACATATAGCCTAAACTAAAATTCTAAACTATTTGATTAAGTTTAACTATAAAATAAGTTAACCTATTGCCACTTATATGTTTTGAAAATGACAATTATGGATCAAAAGTTAAAACCTAGTAATTGAACTAAAAATTACACCTAGGATGATTAATCATATCAATAATTCATAATTTATGGCATTAATTCTGGATTCTAATTAATTCCTATCATAAATCATAATGGCCATTCAATTCCTAATCAATTCTCACATTAATCCATTAAATATCTTCAAAACTAATTATACTCAAGCTACCATAATGAAAATAATAATAAACCAACTAAAATTAAACAAAACAGAGAGATAAATGCATAAATCATAAGGACAATAATACGAAAAAGATCAAAAAATAAGAAATAACCTCTATATTAACATAAACAAATAATTTAAGAAGTATTTAACATAAACCAAAACAATACATAAGAAAATAGCACGAAAATAAATAAAAAGTAACTAAAACACAAATAAACCAAAGTTTAACACTTAAACTACTTAATCTAAAGAATGAACATGAAAAGAAATGGAAAGAATAATGAAAAGAACCTAAACCTAAATAAAATACAAGAAATAAGGGGGCTGCCCAAGTGGAGAGCCGAAAACTATGAAAATCCTCTCTAATCTTCTATTTTTATGCCTCCACTAGGGATTAAGGGGTTTATAAGTGGAAAGACAAGTTTGGCACTTGATTTAGTTGATGAAAATGTGTTTTTCATCCCTTTATGGTGGTTTAGTAACCTTTAACTGTGGTTTGGATTCAACTATCATTGATGTTGCTGGAAAACACCTTAAATAATGGTTAGGTGATAGCTTATATCCCTTTTCGTGTTTTCTGCCCTAACTCCTCTTACGCACCTATAATGGCCATAAAATTTGATATTTAGGTTCCTCACATGATGTTATTGTACCCCAACAAACTTTCAAACAATTTGAGCTCTAAAGTTACACTTAATGCATTACCAAAATCACTTATATCAAAACTTGTGCTTGTATGTGCTTCTCTTACTCTTTTCTCAATGCATCTTTCATGCCTTATCATATGGCCTTAAAATTTGATATAGAATTTCATAACATGACACTCTAAGTCCTCATTCTACACTTCTTTTACTTCTAATTCTACTTTAAACTCAGCCCTTTCAACTATTATTTGTTTCCAATGATCAATCCTACATTTACACTCAAAAGTAACACAAATTGTGCACTTTAAACATCAAAATAGGAATGAAATCACATTGAAACATATATGGAAATATCATAAAAATATCCCTATCAAATAACCCCCACATCTGAAATATTGCTTATCCTCAAGCAATGACTTAAGCATTCTACTTAAAACAACCTTGATCAAAAGCTAAAAACCAATTAGACACAATAAAATTCAATTAAAACCTTTAATCTAATTCATAATTCACAACTCCATCATGATCTAAAAACAATTTTTTATCACATGCAAGGCACACAGTTAGTAAAGGTAACCCAATATGCATAATACTAAGTATCCAAGTTATTTCACATAGCCATCAGATAAACCTAGTAAAAATGATGAAAATAACGAAGAACACAATACAAATTGAACTTAGAGCAGCATTTAGGAGTCCAGCTAGTCGTTTTATGTGAGGAAAAATACTTTGTCATAAATAACCCGAATTACTTAAATAGATGCCCATTTTTAGCTATTTGAGATTTCATCTAGCTTTTTGACGTGAAGGTGAACATTTTTTCGCAAAAAAACTTGATTACTAGTCTAGATCACCCGCTCAAATGGCTACTAATACCACTCATAAACTTTAACCTTTACATTAGTTTGAAGCCAGTAGAGTGAAATTTACTCACTTTATTCAACACAAAAAAACTTTTTATGCATTTTTTCAACACTTTATTTCAAGCATCTTATTTCCAAATTCATATGCAACCATATAAAATATCCTTAAAACACTTAACATCATACATATAGGCTACCTAAAACATATGCAAAAACCTAAAAGAAAAAAACTAAAAATTTTAAAGTTAGTGACCATTTCAAAAGTTAATCCTAGTTCTCTAGCCTACTAATACCACTTATAAACTTTAACCTTTACATTAGTTCGAAGCTAGAAGAGTGAAATTTACTCACTTTATTCAACACAAAAAACTTTTTATGCATTGTTTTCAACACTTTATTTCAAGCATATTATTTCCAAATTCATATGCAACCATATAAAATATCCTTAAAACACTTAACATCATACATACAGGCTACCTAAAACATATGCAAAAACTTAAAAGAAAAAAACTAAAAATTTTAAAGTTAGTGACCATTTCAAAAGTTAATCCTAGTTCTCTAGTCTAAAAGCTTCAATATTTTTCAAGTATGACAATCCAAAATCAACTAAAAATCAAGATCATTTTAAGTTAAAACATTCAAATTATCACCCTTAGACTAACAATAACTTAAGTATGCAAATTTAAACTTGTTCCCTACCCCAACACTTAAATTGGACATTGTCCTCAATGTCTTAAAAGCAATGAAAACATATATAGGGATAGAGCAATAAAACATCCATGATGAGGCAATCCATGAAGTATTAGATAGAGCGAGTACAACCTAGTTTTGGCTTCCTACAAAACAAACATAGAAAATAAAGGAAAAGAACTAAAATAAAAAGAAACTGAAGAACAAGCTAATAAAAAGAAAAGACACAAAAACTTAAAGAAAAGTTAGGGTGCCTCCTAACAAATGCTTGTTTTATGTTTTTAGCTCGACCCCTATTATATACACTATCTAGTATTAAAAAGAAGTTGAAGCCCAATGGGAAACGTGTTTAATGTCATCGATGAGTACGGAACAACTTTCCTCAGAGTAGATTCCTAATCACCTTGATGTTACATAGCTTTGGAGAGGTGGAACTACATTGCTTCATCATCATACTCTGACATCCACTCTTTAGTATAGACATATACTTTCATCTAGAATGGTCACCACAATTAATTAAATGATAAGTATGGAGGTTTTTTATCCTACGCGTCACCTTCTAGCTTTAGTTTGCTAGGCCACAACTCTTTCATAAATTTAATACCATGCAGTTCTTCCTCTTTCTTTTGAAAATTTCTAGGAAAAAGAATAAAAATTGGTTAGCAATAATATAAAATGTATCACTTACCTTAGGAGGTGCTGTAACCCCCTCCTTTTCTCGAACTGTCACCTTTTTCTCTCCTAGATGCTCTTGTTTTTCCTCCATCTCTTTTAGGTGCTCCCATTATTTTTCATTCTTTAATGAAACTTCACACACCTCCTTCCTTAAATCTCTCTTTTATTGGTTAAGAATTCTTGAAGAAAATAGGCCTTTATGCTCCCCATCACGTCTGCCAATTGGCTCACTTGAACTTCCAAGTTCTTCAAGTGACTCCTCGTTTTCTACTGAAATTAAAGAGTACTCATCACCAAACTCTCTACAATCTCCTCTAATGACATCCTATCAGTTTGTGATGCTGATGGTGGTGGTAGAGGCATATGTTGGAAGTGCAACGAAAGTTGATAGTACTTTGATGGATAATTGGTAACCCAAAAATGAGAAAAAAAAATCATATACCTTAACTTCTCCTTCATCTATTCCTACATGAGCCACTAAGGATTTGAGATTCACCACTTATTGCTCCAACTTTGAAGTCGCAAGAAAATTAAACTCATCATTAAAATAATGAAAGCACGAAAAATTAAAGTTCAAAGCACATTGACAATAAGCCATCACCGCTTAAAGTTCTTAAATTCTAAAAATGTTATGAAACTAAAACAAACAGAAAATAACGTGTCAAAGATCAAACAAAACAAAAATAAAAACATCTCAAGAAATTATTAAAACATAAAAGTTATTTCCCCTGAAATCATTGCAAAAAATTTGATCAGTCTATCATAGACCATCAAATAATAAACTACCTAATTAACCTACTATATAGTAGGGTAAGTTAAGATCGATCCTACAGAGAACTGGTAATGTTTATGGCTATTTCTAATATCACACAAAAGAAAAGGAAAATAAAAACAAAATCCCCTGGATGCAAAGGAATTAAAAGACAAGTACCAAAATTAAAGAAAACAAATAATAGCACAACAAGACAAGAAATAAATAACAAATACAAAAAGCTAAAAAGAATATTTTTTTGAATTCATGAATTATAGTAAATCATAAAAAAATATAAATTGTCCTATGACTAAGATGCTAGCTTATAGGCACAAATAAACTCTTATATCTTAAGTTCCTCTAATTTTAGATAAATCCTATATGATAAAAAACTTATCCCTAACTATATAATAACCTAGAACAAACTTTTTAGATTTATTGGCATGACACCGTTAAGAACTAAGGAAAGACTAACTAACGTCATGATCTCACAAACTCAAATAATGTAGCATAAAGAATTGGAATTCTAAACTAATTATTTAAGTTGACCTACAAAATCAATTAACCTATCACTACTTATAGATTTAGCTAATGACAATTATTGATAAAAAGCTAAAACCTATCAATTAAACTATAAATTACACCTACGGTGATCAATTCTATCAATAATTCCTAATTCATGTCATTAATTCCAAATTCCAATTCAATTCTAGTATCAATCAAAATGCAAATTCAATTCCCAATCAATTCTCCCAGTTATAATGCATTAATCCATCAAATATCTTCAAACCCAATTAAAACTAAGTTAAAATAATGAAAATAACAATAAAAAATTAAATAAAATAGATACATAAATGTAGAAATCATAAGGAAAATAACAAGAATATGGCTAGAAAGATAAGAAATAAGCACTATATTAACATAAATAAAGGATTCAAGAAGTATGTATTATAACTTAAACAAAATACATACGAAAATAGCACGAAAATAAATAAATAAAAAATAATAGCACGAAAATAAATATACAACAACTAAAACACAAATAAATCAAATTTAAAACCTAAACTACTTAATCAAAGGAAAGAACATAACAAGAGATGGAAAGAATATTGAAAAGTTTAATCAAAGGAAAGAACATGAAAAGAGACGGAAATAACAATGAAAAGGACATAAACCTAAGGAAAATACAAGAAATAAGGGGGTTGTCTAAATGGGAAGCCAAAAACTACGAAAATCCTCTATAATCTTCCATTTATATGCCTCCATTAGGGTTTAATGGATTTAAGAGTGAAAAGGCAAGTTTGCCCCTTAATTTGGCTAAAGATAGCATGTTTTTTATCCCTCAACAATGGTTCGTTAACCTTCATTAGGGGTATAGATTCAATCACTGTTGATGTTGTTGAAAAGCACTATAAACGATGGCTAGGTGACAGCCTCTGTCCCTCTTCTCGTTTTCTACTCTAACTCCTCCTATGCACCTCTGATAGCCATGAAATGTGATATATAGGTTCCTTACATGATGTTCTTGCATCTCATAAAAATTTAGAATAATCTGAACTCTAAAAGTGAACTTAATGCATTACCACAATCACCTACACCAAAACTTGTTCTTGTTTGAGCTTTTCTTGCTCGTCTCTTGATGCATCCTTCATGGCTTGTCAGATGACCTTGAAATTTAGTGTAGAACTTCATAACTTGATGCTTTAAGTCTTCCAATTGATTCTACACCTCTTCTATTTCCAATTTTTCTCTAATTCTACTCCAAATGTAGGTCTTTCAACTAGTATTTGTGTCCAATGATCAATCTTGCATTTAAACTTAAATGGAACACAAACTAGGCACTTTAAATATCAAAATAGGGATGAAATCACTTTGAAAAACATATGAAAATATCATAAAATTCATCCCTAGTAGTATATTGTCAATTATCATTTCATTTCTTCTCTCACTTGGTTCAACAATAAGTCTTGGTGATTATCCTTTGTCTTTGAGATGGATTCAATGTCCATTGACCTACAAAACAAAACCTAACATGTTTTAATACTCACTTTAACTTAGGTCCTTGTGGGTTAGTTGATTTCCTCCAACCTTTTAGCATAACATTCCAATTTCTTAGCTTATCATAACATTACCTATTATCATTTCTATAATATCTATAATAATCATAAAATATGGGTGTATGCATCCTATATGTATATATGTGCATAGGCACATCTAGGTCTCAGTTCACTATAAGTACTCATATGGTGATTTGATCTAGGTTGGTGAAATTGTGTCCTAGCATTATATCTAACTTGAGATGCTCTTCTAGTTACATTTTTAGGATAATACATGTATGCATGATATCTTCTCCTAGGTTAGTCTTAGTTATAGGTGTCTTTTGCTTAAGAGGACTATGTATTTGTTAATCATATAAACTTTTTGCTTTTATAAAATTTGTCTTACTACTAGAGGGTGTATTCTCATGTGTATATCCTAGACTAAATCTATCATTTGAAGGCTTTTGTGCACCTAACACGGATTCTAATTTTCATTAACTTTAATGAAATTAGATAATGGTTCCTTAAGACTTTCTATTTCCTTTTTTCAAGGTGGCATTTTCATCTCTCAATTTTTACCTATTGTCCTTATCTATAATATTAGATTCTAAATCACGTTTTTGTTTATCATTCTCTATCTTGGACGGATCTAGTAATTTCAAAGTTTGTTTATAGTCAGCATAAAGTTTCCTTTTTTTTCTTGTTTAACACTTCCAAATAATCAACTAGTTTATTATAGGTAAAGTCAACATCATTATCATCTTCATTATGAAAGGTAAAAGAAGATGGTACCTCATTATTTGTCATGAAATATATATGTGCCACTTCTTCTTCACCCTTAAACTCATTTGTGTCATCCAATATAGTGGCTTCTAGTCTTCTTACCTTCCTTTTTCTCCATTTTGTCATGTTTTTTGAGAACTTGGCATTGTCACCTTATCTTGCTAGTTTTCTTATATTAAAAATAAGTTATATTAGTTAATTTATTATTATAGTTATATTTACCTTCTTTAGAGTCCCTTCTTCTCATGGATGGCATCTTCTTTAGGAGCATTTTAAAACTTCTTGTGAATAAAACTATCTCCCTATCATCATTATTACTCATAGAGCCTTCATCATTACTACACTCTTCTCTTGGTCCCTTGAACACCATGCTCCTTTTCTTTTGGATGGTCTCCTCTTTTATGTCTCCTTTGGCCTCATTTCATAGGTTAAAAGGGATCCAATTAACTCTCTGTATAGAGACGACGGTTCCGATCATATATTCATATCTTTAATTTTTCAATATCACCAAACGACACGTCGTTCAACTGCAACGCTTTAAATGGGAAGGGAGCTCATTTATATGATAGTTTTATAAGTAAATATCATTTTATTCTTTATACTTTTTCAAATTTATCAAACACTCTATATATTTTTAAAAAGAGTCAATATCACTTTTACCCCCTGAATTTTTGACAATTATCAAATATCCTCCATGTATTTTTAAAAATATCAAAGACCCCCCCTGAATTTTAACAAAAATATCAAATACCCCCTGAAACTATTTAGGGCTGACTGGGCGCTGACGTGGCGGCTGACGTGGCAGGAGTGATGACGTGGCGAGTTGA
>JAOXYD010236103.1:0-17534 GCA_028565735.1 Pinacopodium congolense | reverse complement strand
AGACACAAAATGCCCT
This sequence comes from Pinacopodium congolense, assembly GCA_028565735.1. Taxonomy (NCBI): domain Eukaryota; kingdom Viridiplantae; phylum Streptophyta; class Magnoliopsida; order Malpighiales; family Erythroxylaceae; genus Pinacopodium; species Pinacopodium congolense. Next base: position 17,518 of record JAOXYD010236103.1, on the reverse strand, counting down.
TAAATAACATTTTAGTTTGTGAAGTTTTCGATGCTTAGGACATTGATTTTATGGGTCCATTCCTTAAATCATATACCAATCAATATATTTTAGTCACAGTGGCTTATGTAAGCAAGTGGGTAGAAGTAGTTGCCTTACTAAAAAATGATGCAAAATAGGTGGTTAAATTCCTTAAGAAAAACATATTTTTCAAGATTTGGTATACCAAGAGTGATACTCAATGATGGAGGCTCATATATTTGTAATAGAAAATTTGATTCCCTCCTATCTAAATATGGCATCACTTATAAAGTTGCCACATTATATCATCGGCAAACTAGTAATCAAGAAGAAATTTCAAATTTTGAGATTAAAAGAATTTTGAAAAAGATGTGAATGCATTAAGGAAAGATTAGTTATTAAAATTAGGTGATGCATTATGTTTGTATCACATTGTTTTTAAGACACCTATAAAAATGCCTCCATATCTTTTGATTTTGGGTAAATAATGTCATTTACCTGTTGAATTAAAGCTTAAGGGATTTTGGCAATCAATTTCTTAAATTTCAATTCTAGGAAGGTTGGTGAACAAAGGTTATTGTAATTAAGTGAACTGGATGGATTTCACCTTAGTGCCCATGAAAATGCCCATCTTTACAAAGAAAGGACAAAGAAATGGCATGATCGAAACATTACTCCTTGTGACTGTCTAGTTGGTGATAAAGTTCTTATTTATAGCTCTCACTTGAAACTCTTCCCTGACAAATTGGAATCTAGATAGCTTGGCCCTTATGATGTTCTTAATGTCTATCCTTATGGTACCATTGAAGTTTCAAATGGACAATCATCTTTTAAAGTCAATAGACAAAGGGAAAAGCTATATTTACCTAATCAAGTTCTAGAAAGTTGAAATTCATTTCCTTTCTGACCCCATTAGGTAGTTCTGCTTTTTTAATTAATTAAGTATTTTTATGTGAGTCATTTTTTTAGTGTGATTTAGTTTTCCTTTTCTTTAAGTTTTAAAAGTTTACCTTTTAAGTCTTTTAGTATCCTTTTATTTGTTTTCTTAAGAGTCTTTAAATTTCAGTGAATTTTTATTTAATTTAATCTTTTTATAGTTTGAGATGCTTCTTTGATCTTAATTTATTATGTGGTTTCATTAGGTTTTTCAAAATTTAAGAGGTTTAAATTGTTCAGTACTGTTCTTTCAAGTTTTTCTTAATTTTCTTTTTTAATTTTCAGTGTTTAAAGTGTTTGCATTACGATTGATTTCTTGATTTCCTTAAGTCCTTTTTAGCTTAATTAAGTTATTTTTAATGTGTTTTCTTTTAGGTGTTAAGTTATTTTCTTTTTAGTCTTTTAAGTTTTTGTTTTAGTTCTTTTAAAGTTTTTTGTCTTTTCAATTTGTTTTTCTTCAAATTTAGTGTTTTCAAAGTCTGGTTTAAAGTAATTTGGGTATAGAATTCTATAATTTGTTTTTAGGATTATTTTGGGGATCATTTGAAGAGGATTTGAGCCAAAAAATTAGATTTTAAGTATTTTTCAAGACTCAAAATGTAGGGGTAAAATGGTGTGTCTGACTCGCATTTTAGTGTCTGTCCAGATGAGTAAAATGGTACACTATAACTTCATCATTTTAGTCTCCAAGAGTTGTCGTTTTAGTCCCTGTTAAGGACAAAAGCGACACAGCTCCCTTCTTCTTCTTCTTCCTCCTTGTTTGCGATGTCATCTCCAAACCCTAAGCTTTTGGGGATTTTAGCTAATTTCTCACTAATTAATGTGTTCTATGGCTCAATTTGTGTGAAATTCTCTTGTTTATCATATTCTTGCATCAATCCGTGTTAAGAACCATCCAAAGTGCATCAAAAATCAAATCAAAGAGTCGAAGGTAATGTTAACATCTAACCCTTTTCCTATTTTTTTTTATTTTTGTTGATTTAAGAATGTTCTTACAATGATATTTGTATCATTAGAATCCTGATATTATGAGTTTTCTATTGGTACCAATTTTTACCTTAATCTTTTTGTCAAAAATTTGAGAAGTTTTCCAACTAAGGGAATTTTGATCATTTTATAATGTAAGCTAATTTTAGTCTTTATTTGATTTATTTTAATTAATTTAGGTTGAAGATGCCACCTAAACAGTACCAAGGTGCCTCAAGCTCAATAAAGAGACCTATTTATGAGGTTGTTATTTTTTCAAGTCAAGAAAATGCTGACTAGTTTAAGAGCCGGCTTCCAAACTAGTTTATCAATGAGTGATCTCTTGCACTAGCCTTAGATGCTGAGTTCCATGTGTCTGATGTTTTCTGTAACTTGGAATGGGGACCTGTGTTAGTCCTCGTTGGCCAGTATTATCCGTTGCTTGTATGTGAGTTCTATGCCAACATCGAGGAGATGGATGCTGAAGACCTCCTCGACATCCACTTTATGGTACGTAGGGTTCCCATTCATATTATCCGTTCCTCATTTTCTGCACTGCATGGTGTACAAAATATAGGGGAGCCATATCACCATCGATTAGATAGGGTTCATGGTGATGTTGTAGAGTCAGATCCTGCATTTTCTTTCAAAGAGGCCAAAACTAATTTAAACTTAATTAAGCCTCCTAGTAAGCGTTATTACCCTGCCTATCAGCTTTTGGATCAAAGGTGGATTGCTATTGCTATCTTGATCTCCAATGTCTTACCTCATACAAATGGCATTAACGAAATAAGGTATGATGATACCTATCTTTTATATTAGTTGTTTTATGATTTATGTCCTATTGAAAGCTTACCTCTCTCTACCTTCATTTTAGTAAGCATTCGCAATATGGTTCGCTCCAAGTATGCTAATCAAAATTTAGGCTTCCTAGCCTTATTGACTAGAGTTCTTCAAAAGGTTAGTATTTCATTTGAAGGTCAAGTTCCTATCTAGCCTCAACCTAATTCTCTTATTAGGTATTCACATTTAAGGCTATCGGGTTATGCTAAAGTGAGTTGCGAATGGCATAATTTGTCTTGCAGACCTATTTAAGGCAATTAGCATGTAAATGATGATGATGCTCCTGTTTCAGCACCAGTACCAGTAGTAGCTCCTGAGGAAGGGATGGATGAAGCTTCATCTGAAACCAGCCTTCCTATTCATTGCCCTTTTCCTCCAACTATTAACCCTTTAGTTGTACCTCCTTTTCCTTCCACTTTTGATGATTAGATGGCTATGCTTCGTCACACTGAGCAGCACATTCTGAGGATTAAATCTAAAGTTAATTCTACCATAGCCCAGGCTACTAATGTTAATGATTGAGTTGACACTGCTCATATTTTATTTGGTATTTTGTGGGATTATGTTCGAGACAGATTTTCTCCTAGCCATTCTAGCTAGATCTTAGTTAGCCTAGCCCTTTTTGTCCTTAGTATATATCTTTTGTTCTGGATAGGGCACTTATATTTTTGTGGCCCTACTTGCTTTCTTTTGATGTATTTATTTTGGTTACCTTTTAAGCTTTGATGCATATGCTCCATTTTGGGTACATTCATGATATATATATATATATATAGAGAGAGAGAGAGAGAGATCATTGTTTTGGTGTATTTATGCCCTTATGCTTTCATGTTTACTTTATTCTTTTCAGCTTATTGTAATTCAAGATCAATGTCTCTCATCACAGCTTCATTCTTAATTCAATGGATTGACACAACCTTATCATCTGGGTGCCATTTCTTCCTTTATCTCCCACTTATCACTTTCTTAATGCTTGATGAACATTGGGGACCAATGTTTAAATTAAGTGTGGGGAATGGATACATGCTTTCACATTTGTTTTATTTATCCGTTAGCAAATAATTTTATCATCTCTTTCAAAGAAATCTATAACTTGAAAAAAATCAATTTTTTGCATATCATTGACCATTTTTCTTTTTAAATTTGATTCTTTTGACAATTAAGATGTTATGCTTTTGATTGCGATAATTAAACATCAATTGATTTTAAATCATTTCATGGTTTTGCTAATTAATTACTTATGATCATTATGACATTCCATTTTTAAAATGAATATTTCTAAGCAAATGGTTACATATTTTATGCATTTTTACCATCCTTATTTAAAATCAGATTAAGGTGCAAAAGAAAGTGTGGAAAAAGAAAAGGACATAAATGAAAAGAAAAATAAAATGTACTTAAAATAATATTAAAAAAAAGTAAACAATGTTTTCATTCACTCTACTGGCTTCGAACCAATTGGTTGGAGTTTATGAGTGGTGTTAGTAACTAGTTAATGTAAGGTGATTTAATTAAAGTACAAGGGATATTCATGAAAAATTGTTCATCTTCGAGTAATAAGATTAAATGACCTCTCAACCAAGTCAGGCTCACATTCATTTGTTGAATATTTCATTTTAAATTGATTAAGGATATGGATTTAATTAGGATGATGATACTTTTTGCTTGGTTTGTATTCATTTTACAATTGGAATGGAATTATGAATTTAGGATAAATTAGAAGACGCATGAAATGATTTGATCTTTTTTATGACTTGATTTGATAAATTATTTGTATAACCTTTTAATTATTCCTATTGAATGAAGGATTGAAGAAATTTGTTCAATGGTGTTGATGGATGAATTAAATTAATTTTCCTATGCATATAATTATTTTGAAATTGATGATTGATGATGAATTTGCTTGAGAACAATTAAAGTTTAAGTGTGGGGGAATAGATAGGAGTTTATTTCATATAGTTTTTCATGATATTTGGTTATAAGTTCACTCCTATTTTATGCTTAAATTGCTTAATTTTCATTCTTAATTGTTTAAATTGTTGATGGTAACCCAATTTGAATGGAAATTAAGGAAAATGTGAAGAATGTAGATAGATCAAGAGCAAAATGATAGGTCTAGATAACCTTGTTTTTAACCCCTTGAGACCACCATTTTATTCTTTTATGGGACTCAAACGATGGGGGTATTATAGTGTTGTTCTACTCCTTTTCAAGTGTTGTTTTAATAGTAGTGAGACAAAACCAATTGGATCTTTCAATCTAATTGGTTGTAACTTGCCAACTTATTTCTACAGCTCTCAAACATATATATTGAAGTGTTAGACACATTCGCAGTAATGGGGGATAGGGAGAATATGAAATCAAGAGAGAAATTAGATCACCTTAGGTTCTAGTTGTTTTCTCTTATTCTTCATCATTTTAATCTTGTTTTGCATATATGAAGCTGTATTTTGGGATTATCGAAGTTCATGCAAGTGATTCAAGCTTGCAAACATTTTTAGAGCCTATTTATAGCACACTCTAATATGTTTTTGCAATTTAAATAATATTTTATTATCATTTGTGTAAGAACATGATGAATATTATGAGAATGATCCATTTCTTACTTCAAATGAGTAAATGAATATGTTTTTGGTTGGGAAATGCTTCTGAAATGATTTAGAGATGTGATGAATATGATTCCATGTATGATTAAGGGCTACTCTTTGTTTAAGTGATGAAACTAATGCTTATTCTAAACTAATCCTTTAGAATAAAGCTAAGAAATAAGTTAGGATCCTAGAAATCTATCTAATTTGTTAGACAATCCTTAATCAACCTAATTTAAGTCATTGAATAACCAAACTTTGATTTTTCTTGAGGGTTATAATCTAAAAATTAGAATTTTTAGATTAAGCTTCTTAATTTTAAAGCCTATTGTTTAAGATTATGGCATAACCAAACTCCAACTTAGGTAATTAGAGATAAAGCTTTGTCTTAAAGATAACATTACTTTGATTTAGTGAAGTGACCCTAAAATAAGCTCTTTATCCAATTTTAATCCATCTAGACCATTAAAGAGCATTTTCTCAACCTATTCCATTCAATTAGATAACACATTTTATCAACTAAGTTATTCTACATAACTTGACTCTTTCAAATTCATTTGGTGATTTTAGTTTGTAGTTTCATTTGATTTAAAGTCTTTAGATAATTGCAACCTAACTTGGATTAGTACTTGCAATTTGGAACTTTCCATATAGAGAGATATATTAGTTTTAAATATTCCATATATTACTTTCGATTGGTATACTTGTCATCGATGTTGGTTTGTTATTTTATAAAGAAAGAAAAGTGTGATTAAAGAACTTTAACTATGAATTAAATTTGGATCAATTGGCCTTATTAGCAAATGAACAATAAGAGGCATAATTGATGTGGCGGCTAGATGATTATTAATGAGAACGACCATTGATGTAGCACATGATCTTTTAGAGAAAATGACAAACAACAACCTTTTATGGTCAAATCAAAGGGGAAAGTAAAATGTCAAGGAACAAAGAGGGGTGATTCCTTTTGATTCTAAAACAACCCTTCAAGCCATGCAAACACAAATTTTAGCCTTAGCCAAATAACTGGGCAATTTATAAGGTATGTCCTCTTTTAAAGATATGAAACCTATATTTGATTTATATGGGCAAGATAGCCATGATATAGTGAAATGCTTCATGATGGAATCCAATGAAGTAGAGCAAGTCAATTACACAAGGCAAAAACAAGGAGGTAACAACCCTTTCTTTAGCACCAATAATTCGAGGTGGAAGAACCACCCAAATTTCTCTTAAATCATTAACAATGTAGCTCAAAACTTAAGACTACAAGGCCCACCAAGTTTCCAACATGATAGACTTGGGTCTTTAGAGAACAAGATGGAAAAATTGATAGATGTTTTGGGTTCTAAGTTCTTAAGTCAAAAGGAGAGCCAAAAGAGGATGTATAAAAGCTAAAAGGAAAATCAAAAGAGGATGAATGCAAAATTACATTAAATAGTAATGAACCATGCATCATCCATCCACAATTTAGAAGTGCAAGTGGGTCAACTCACCAACACTTTGTCATTGAGAAGTTTATGGAACCTTCTGAGAAACACTAAGGCTAATCCAAGAGAACAACTCAAGGCCATTACACTTAGGAGTGGAAAGCAATTGGAGGAGCCTAAGGAGAAAGGGGAAGAACTACAAAGAGAAGGCCAAGAAAAAGAGATGGGTAAAGAAAAAGAAGAAGAGAAGGAGATGGAGCAACCCTACATCCCTCCACCACCATCCAAACCTAAGATTCACTATCCACAAACAAGCAACATCAAGCGGATGCTCAATTCTCCAAGTTCTTGAAGAAGTTAAAGAAGCTCTAAATCAACTTATCTTTAATGGATGCATGAGAGAGCATCCCCAAGTATTACAAGTTCTTAAAAGACATCTTGAGTTATAAGCGTACTCGAGAGGATAACCAAATGGTAACTTTCACGAAAAGTTGCAATTCTATTATCTCTACCCATATGCCTTCCAAATTACAAGATCTAAGGTTTTTTACTATGCCTTGCATTATTGGTAATTTGGAGTTTTCAAAATATTTAAGTGATTTAATGTGAGTATTAACTTAATGCCTTTGTTAATTTTCAGGAAACTGGGGCTAGGAGATGTCAAATCAACTTCAATGCCTATCTAACTAGTGGATCAATCCATCAAAAGACCAGATAGAGTGGTGGAGGATGCCTTGGTAAAGGTAGACAAATTCATTTTTTCAATTGACTTTGTCGTATTGGATTTTGAAGAGGATAGGAATTGCCCTTTTATTAGGGAGGTCCTTTATAAATACCAGTATGGCTTTAATGGATGTACATGAGGGCAAGTTAGTATTGAGACTTGGGAACAAAAAATTGGAGTTCAATATGAGTAAGTCTTTAAAGAAAACAGTAGAAGGTAAGAATTGCATGAAAATTGATTTAATGGATGAATATGTGAAGAAAGTAGTAAAGCAAGTTAAGGAAGTTTTGGAAATGCAAAGATAGGAGAGTGTGAGCCAAGGGGAGTTGGATGAGGAGATTGAGTAAGAAACTTTGGAAAGAACCAAAGCTCCCACACCACCCTTTATACTGAAGCCACCTATGATAGAATTGAAATCCTTGCCCTCTCACCTTAGATACACTTTCCTAAGTAAGGATCACACCCTACATATCACTATATCTAATTAACTTAACTTGAAGCAAGAAGAGAGAGTGGTAGAGACCATCAAGAAGGGAATGAGGGCTATGGGTTGGCAAATTTATAATATTAGACAGATTATTTCTAGTGTGGTGATGCATTGAATCAATCTTTAAGAAGGGTGGAAGAAGGTGAGGGAAAGAGAACAAAGGCTGAATCTAAGTATGCAAGGTGTTCTTAAGAAAAAAAAGTTGTGAATCTCTTAGATGCAGGTTCTATATACCTTACTTCTGATAGTGATTGGGTGAGTCCACTCCAATATGTGCTAAAAAAGAAAGGCATGACAGTGATGGAAATGAACAAGTAGAAAAGATTTTGACTAGAATCATCATTGGTTTGAGGGTATACATAGATTATAGGAAGCTAAATTTAGTCACCAAGAAAGACCATTTCCCTATTCCTTTTATGGACCAAATGACTTAGAGAGTAGCGGTAAATGCCTTCTATTACTTCCTTGATTGCTATTCTGGGTATAATGTCAATCCTCTTGATAGGATTGAAATATATTGAATTTTCATATGCATTTTAATGTCATTTCAATCCTATTTTTGTGTTTAAATGCTTAATTTGTGTTCTTTTGGAATTTTCATGTAGATGTGATAATGGAACACAAATGCAAGCTAAAAGCATGAAGTTTGGAAGACAAAGAAGAAAAAAGTAGAAGGTTAGAAAAAAAAAAGAAAAGAAAAGAGCAAAAAAATGGCAGTAAAAATGAAGTTTAATACAAGAAAAGGAAATAAGCTTTCCAAGACAAAAATTCAGCAGCCCAAAGCAAGACACAAAAATGAAGCTTCATAAAGCTTTCAAAGAAGAGGACAAAATATTGAGAGCTTTCTTTGGCATATAATTCAGTAGCACAAAAGTTATAAAACCTTTAAAAGAATGAGTAGCAAAATTCTTTAAAAATAGCTGTAAAGATGGGTGTTTAGAAGCTTCACAAAGCCTTCCTTGGAGCTTTGTTTCAATGTGTGGAGAGCTGTGTTTCATCAAGGGGGAGCTGATCTCCCTGGGACACCAGTGTTTTATGTAAAAGGAAGCTACACACACAGCCTTAAGGCGAGTGGAAATAAAAACAAAAAGAAAGTTTTCCATTAAAAAATAAGATGTCAGCAAAAACAAAAAGCAAGAGCAGATTTTTATAGGAGATTTGTTAGGAGGCGGCAACATCTAGCTTAGAGCTTGGACCTAGCTTGGAACTTATAGCTTATTGGAGCTCTCCACTTGGAAAGTTGGCAACATACAAAAGCTTGGAGAAATCTTTTGATAGGTGGCGTTGAAAGGAGTGAAGAAGCTGTCCACTTTGAGAGAAGGAGTCAGCTACAAATGGCTAAGAAGGGGAGCTCTCCACACACTAAAGTCAGCAGTAAAACATGTAGAAGAAGTGGAGGACCAAGCAATGTCCTTGTAGTTTTTTGTATTTAATTTGAATTATTACACTGTTCGTACCTATTTCCAGGATGTTATTTCGTTAGCTTTGCTTTCCTCTTCATTTTCCCTTGTTTTTCACTTCATGTCCAAATGCTTTATATTGCTTAGATAGTTTTTTTTTTCACTTACTTTTTTTGTTATATCCAAATGGTATGATTTTTATTTATGTCTTTGATGTTTTCTAATGTATTAACCTTTGAGTTATTATATTATTATGTTACTTTTATCAAAAGTTAAGTTTTTATTTAGTATTAATGTCTTTGGTTAATTTATGTTTGGTTATTAGGTTTTGTGCTTGTTCTTATAATTTTAATTGTTTATATTTCAATGTTTGCTCAATTTCTATATGCTCAAATTTTTATTTAAAGTATTAGTTTTAGTTTAGTTTAATTAAGTTTTAGTTAACTAATTAATAGCTTAAGTAATTGGTGTTTGTGTTAGTTTAAGTGTTAAATTGTATTTTTCCTTTGGTGTTTTTAATTTTCCAACCTTGGTTTTATTTAATTAAATATGGTTTATGTTTATCTATTGATTAATTTAAATATGTGTGGTTAGGTATTTAAGGGGCTTGAACGTATAGAAAGGATTAAAGGACAATTAATTGTGAGAATAGAGTTTACTTTGAATTGATTTGATGTTTTTAGGCTAGGTTGGTTTGAAACTTTGGTTAAATGTCATAAATTAGGTATTATATTTAGGACTGATCACCCTTTATGTAATTTCCTAATTTAAACACTAGGATTGAGTATCTACTATGTAATTTTCCTTGTCGATTTATAAAAAGTAGCAATAGGTTAGTTAGATTTGTTAGCATACTTAACCAACTAGTCTAAGGTTCCTTACCTTTAGGTTATACTCTTTGAGCTTGTGTGTTAGTGGTCAAAGTTAGTCGTTCCTTAGTACCTAATGCCTTTTCACTATTAAATCTAGAGAGCTTATTCTAGGTTACAATGAAAATAGGGGCACTTCTAAAACTTGTTAGGTTTACTTAAATTAGAGGAACTGAGGGTTTGAGAGTTTGTTCAAACCTATAGGCTAGCACCTTAGCTATAACACCTTTTTTTTATATTCAAGGATCAATAGTTATCCCCAAATCACAATGATATCTTCAGCCAATTTCTTTGTTATTATTGTTAGTTTATTGTGTTTTCCTTTTTTTTTTTGTTTTTATTACGTCTTACTTATGTTAGTTCTTTGTTCAAGGGTTTTGCTTTTGTTTTTTCTTTATAACATTAGAAATAGTGGTACCCCCTCACTCCCTATGGATTCGACCCTAGCGCACCTTAGCTACACAGCTAGGTTTAGTTAGGTTTATTATTTGATAGTTTATGATGACTCATCAAATTTTTCAGTGCCATTGTCGTGGAGCTAGCGTATGTTCTTTGATTTTTCTTGTGTTGTCTTTCTTTTTATTTTTATTGATCTTTTGTCACTTTGGTGTTCTATTTGTTTATGTTTCATAACTTTTTCAAGTAATGACTTCTTTTCAGCATTCTTTTTATTCTGATCCTTCTTGCATTAACTCTTATGTTGATGATGAGTTTTAGTTTATTGCTTTCTTAAGGTTGGAACAACATGTAACAAATATCACACCCTTTTTTTCTCAGGTTGCGATAGATACCATAAAGACTAAGGTATGCTATTTTTGTTCTTTTTTAGGTCATTCTATTGATATATGTCCTTCTTTACAGGTTTAGCAGCAGTTTTATAGGAAAGGAGGTTCCCGATAATTCTCACAAGAATGGTATGATCCTTACACTCTAAGCTACCACTAGGAGTGGGATGATCATCCTTACTATTTAGATGAGAGTACCCAATATAGATTCAGTTCTTTGCCACCATATTATCAAAGTCTATCACAGTGTCAGTCCATGAATCCATTTTCGGCATCGCTACCATAAGCTGATAGGATGCCATTAGAAGAGATCGTGAAGAGCTTGGCTACGAGCACTTACTCGTTCCAGCAGGAAACACCAAGTGCATTCATTGGCAATAGTGATTGTGAGCTTAAAAGACCAAGTCTATTTAAGCATTCCTATCTAATTAGAGGATGATCATGGGAAGATGACATGTGTGATTTTACCAGAGGGTGGAGAACAAGAAGAGCAAGAGGAACCTGTCGAAGAAAAGGAGGTTTTCTTATAACAGAGGGAGGATGAAACACCTCCCAAGGCATATAGTACTTCTTTTAGTATTACTAAATATATTTTTAGTCCTTTTCCTAGTAGGTTCGAGAAAGAAGAGGAAGAAGAACATATGAAGAATGAGCAAGAGCAATAGGAGGATCAGGAGAGAGAGGATTTGGATCCTATTAGATGCTTGAAGGAGCTAGGCATGAGTAAGCCAGATTTTGAGGGTAACAAGCAGGATGCAATACCTCTACACTCATTGTTTAATCACATTCATAGGTCATCTTGGGAGAAGGGCAATGTTAAAAGAGGGAAGTGGGTGTTGGAGCATGACAAAGACTTAATTCAGTTCCACCTCCCTGCAACTGTCAGGCATCATGCTGACTATGAGCATGTTCTAAAAAAAGTTGATCTAGGCTCATCTTTGAGTTTTAGCATGCTTCCTATTTGGCTTAAGCATCATTTTAATAATAGATAATGTTGAACATGCCAAGGGTTAAGCTTATAACCTTAACTAAGCTCTTGATAAGAGACACCTCATCCGTATCCTTTTATTTTGTGTGTTTTGTTCTTTTGTAAATATCTTTTAGTTGGTTTGCTTTATTAGCTTTATATTTTTGTGTATTTTTTAATGTAGGTGGAATCTAAGCTACATTTGTTTTCAAAAAAGAAGCTGCAATCTTCATTCTTAAGCTACATTTGGCCTCTTCGATCTAGGAGAGTACTTCTGTTCCTACCCTTTTACATGTTTTTTTTAATTATTTTAGGAAATTGGAGACAATGTCTCATTTAAGTGTTAGGGTAGGGCAATTTCAAATTTTTTTGCACTTGAACTATTATTATTCCAATGGTTATAATTTGAATATGTTAGTTTCAATTGATCTTAATCTTTAGTTGTTAGTTAATTGCGATATTTAAAGGAAATTGATGTTTTAGTTTGGTGAATAATAATTAATTCTAGATTGATTTCTAAACCTTAAGTTTTTCGTTTTTCTTTTTCTCTTGCATACCTGCATGTGTTAGTGATCCATTAGTATGATCTTTGATGTTCAAGTGCATTTTGTATAGTTTATCATATGATTGTGGAATAGAATGTGTGAAATAAATTGTCAAAAAAAAGAAAAAAGAAATAAAAAGAAAAAGAAAAAACGTAAAAAAATATAGAAATAAAACTAAAAATAAAACTAAAAAAGAGAAAAAGAAAAAAATATCTTTGTGTTTGCGTTGTTGATAAAAAAAGTGTCTTTGTTTCTATTATTGAATAAATAGTATCGTTGCTTTTATATTGTTGTGGATTAGGTAATCTCCACTTCGCTGGGTTCAACCTAGATTCTTTAAAGTTGAAGTTATGAGTGGTGATTTTAGCCATTTGTAATGGTGATCTATCCTAGTAACTAGAGGTATTCGTGATAAAATATTCACCTTCACATTAAAAAGTTAGATGACTTTTCAAATAGACATTGCTCAAAACTTAAATTTTATTGTATTTTCAATTGTATTTTTGTGTATTTTGAACATCTTTGACCATATTCCTATGATTACTTATGAAAATGGCTTGGATATTTGGTATTATGCATATGAAAATGCTTCTTACTAACTTTGTGTGTTTACATGTGACTAACCAAATTTTTAGTCATGATGGAGTTGAGATTTGTGAACTAGATTAAAGGCATGAATTTGTTTTTATTTGTACTCAATTAACATTTGAATTTATATTGATATTGCTTAAGTATAATGAGTAAATCATTGCTTGAGGACAAGAAATAGTTCAAGTGTGGGGTATTTGATAGGATTGAAGTATATTGAATTTTCATACACATTTTAATGTCATTTCAATCATATTTTTTTGTTTAAAACCTTAATTTATGTTCTTTTGAAAATTTCATATAAATGTGATAATAGAACACACATACAAACTAAAAGCATTAAGTTTGGAAGACAAAGGAGAAAAAAGTATAAGGTTAGAAAAAAAAATGAAATGAGCAACAAAATGGCAACAAAAAGGAAGTTTAATACAAGAAAATGCAACAAGCTTTCTAAGACAAAACTTCGGCAGCAAAAAAGCAAGACATGAAAATGAAAGCTTTATAAAGTTTCTAAGAAGAGGACAAAACATTGAAAGCTTTCCTTAGCATATAATTTGGCAGCATAAAAGCTATAAAAGCTTTAAAAGAATGAGAAGCAAAATTATTTAAAACCGACTGTAAAGATGGGCATTTAAAAGCTTTGTAAAGCTTTCCTTGGACATGCATTTCAACATGTGGAGAGTTGCGTTTCATCATAAGGGAGCTACTCTCCTTGGGACACTGGCATTTTGTGTAAAGTGAAGCTATACACATAGCCCTAAGGTGTGTGGAAATAAAAACAAAAAGGAAGCTTTTCATTAAAAAAGAAGACGATAGCAAAAACAAAAAGCAATAGTTGATTTCCATAAGAGAGTTGCTAGGAGACGACAACAACTAGATTGGAGCTTGGAGCTAGCTTGGAGCTTATAGCTTAGTGGAGCTCTCCACTTGGAAAGTTGGCAACACCAAAAAATTTGGAGAAAGATTGTGACAGGTGGCATTGAAAGGAGTGAAGAACTATCCACTTTAAGAGAAGGAGTCAACTACAAATGGTTGAGAAGGGGAGCTCTACACTTACCAAAGTCAGTAGTAAAACATGTAGAAGAAGTGGAGGATCAAGCAACATCTTTGTAGCTTTTTTTATTTAATTTGAGTTATTGCATTGTTCATACCTACTTCTAGCTTGCTACTTCGTTAGCTTTGCTTTCCTCTTCATTTTCCCTTGTTTTTTCACTTCATGTCCAAATGCTTTGTATTGCTTAGTTGGTTTTCATTTTCACTTGCTTTGTATTGCTTAGTTGGTTTTCATTTTCACTTGCATTTCTTTGTTATATCCTAATGCTATGATTTTGGTTTATGTCTTTGATGTTTTCTTATGTGTTAACCTTTGAGTTATTATGTTAGTATCTTATTTTTATCAAGTGTTAAGTTTTATTTCTTAAGTTTTTATTTAGTATTAATGTCTTCAATTAATTTATGTTTGATAATTAGGTTTTGTGCTTGTTCTTATAATTTTAATTGTTTATATTTCAATGTTTGCTCAATTTCTATATGCTCCAATTTTTATTTAAAGTATTAGTTTTAGTTTAATTAAATTAAGTTTTAGTTAACTAATTAATAGCTTAAGTAATTGTTGATTGTGTTAGTTTAAATGTTAAATTTTTTCCTTCGATGTTTAAATTTTTTAGCCTTGGTTTTATTTAATAAAATATGGTTTGTATTTATTTAATTTTTGTTTTGAATAATTTAAATATGTGTCGTTAGGTATTTAAAGGACTTGAAGGTATAGGAAGGATGAAAGGATAATAAACTACATGAATAGAGTTTGCTTTGAATTGATTTGATGTTTTTAAGCTAACGTAGTTTGGAACCTTGGTTAAATTTCATAAATTAGGTATTATCTTTAGGATTGATCACCCTTTAGGTAATTTCATAATTTAAATGCTAGGATTGAGCATGTCATATGTAATTGTCCTTGTTGATTTCTAAAAATTGGCAATATGTTAGTTAGATTTGTTAGCATACTTAACCAACTGGCCTATGGTTCCATACTTTTGGGTTACACTTTTCGAGCTTGTGTGTTATTGGCCTAAGCTAGTCATTTCTTAGTACCTAATGCATCTTCACTATTAAATCTAGAGAGCTTATTCAAGGTTATAGTGAAGATAGGGGTACTTCTAGAGATTGTTAGATTTACTTAAGTTAAAGGAATTGAGGGTTTGAGCGCTTATTGAAACCTATAAGCTAGCACCTTAGCTAAAGCACCTTTTATTTAAATTCGAGGATCAATAGTTATCCCGAAATCTCAATGATACATTTGGATCGTTTCTTTGTTATTGTTGTTAGTTTATTGTGTTTTGTTTTGTGTTTGTCCTTTTTATTATTTTATTGCATTTAGTTATGTTAGTTCTTTTTGCATTCAAGGATTTTTGTTTTTGTTTTTCTTTACAACATTGGAAATAGCAATACCCCTAAGTTCCCTATAGGTTCAACCCTAACTCACCTTACCTATATAGTTAGGATTAGTTAGGTTTAGTTAGGTTTATTATTTGATATTTTGCATGACTCATCACCTCCGAACCACAAGATTGCCTAGAGGAAATTATAGTTGGCATAGCCTTACTCGATATAGCCATCCACTTCATTGCCCCATTCCCCATTTCCCACCTAGTAGAAGTTTACGTAGATCGAAGATTGTGGAACACCATTCCATAGCGCTCTGAGATCCCCTCTTTAAAACTTCTTTTATTCACGGGAACAACAAGGCATCACCACCTCAGTAGTCTTCCTTCAATATGTCAACACATGATGAAATAGGTCCCTCTATTCTACCTCAAGAAGTAGATGGCTGGCAACATGTTCTATAATCAATGCAAGACAACACCTAACTACTGATGGAGAACAACAGGTGGTTAGAAATCCGAATGGATAACATCGTATCTAAATTCTTACAACAGCAGTGGTCTCAAGCTTAGAAGTTGAAGAAAGATTTTCTCCTCCATAACATCCATGTGCCATTCCCTATACCCTCCCTACCTGTATCCAATAGGCCATTATAACCTTTTTCTCTCTTTTGTGTTGTTTTTGCTATGTTGTTTGATTCTATTTATCTGTTCATGTGTTTCTTTTCTTTTGTATTGTTATCTCACATTGAGACAATGTGTTGTCCACATATGGGGAGATAGCTCATGCATGGCTTTTTGATGCATGACATCTAGGAAACATGTGTTAAGATTATTAGGTTGACAGTTTTGATGTTACATGTACTTAAATTTATGGATAACGTAAGATTAAAAGGAACTAGCACAATTAGGATCAAGGTCATTCAAGAGGTGAAGAGGTAGGATCCCACAAATTTTATAACAAGCTTTCATCTTCACTAAAAATGCAAGTTAATTGCAATATTACATACCTTTCTTACCTCTATGACAATTGTTTGAATGTATTTTTTTTTATGAACTTGAACTTAAAAGTGGGATACCTTGGTTTTCATTCATAAAAAGGATTAGTTAGGCAAGACGTGATATGGTCTCATGGCTTAGATATGTTAATTATTCAGTTTTATTAACTACTCCTTTAACCTCTTTACAAAATGTAAAAGGGTTTAGAGTAGAGCCTAAGGTTAGTTGTGAGTTATGATCTAGTCGAGTAACTGAGGCTGCTTCTCAAAAGAAGTGCATCTTCATGTAAAAAGGAGACCATGACACTCCACCTTAAGTTAAAAAACACCACCAAATATAACTAATAAAGGGTGCACTATGTAGTATCCCGCTCTCATAGGATACCTACTCGACATACTCGACATTTTGATGAATATCCGAGTAAATATATTACAAAGGTGGCACACTGGAGCAATTACAATAGACATCATGCAGCATAATCAAAAGGAACATAGATATTAAACCTCATATTTCATTAAACCAAATTCTATTTATACATCATCATAAACTGTACATAAGCATCAAACATAACAAAAACATGTTATCTAGACTCTTCAAGAAGTTAGTTGACCAACCTCTGAGCCATAATAAGTATGTACATATGCAGCTCTCACTACATTGTACTAATCTAGGAGTCGAGCTCCCTCCGACCTGAAATGGTGAGTGGGGTGAGTTTTCGAAGAAAAACTCAGTAAGTGGCCATCCTTGATGTGCTCACTCTATCCATACATAAGCAATAACACAAAACAATTCACAGAATCATCACAATTAAAATCACGTTTTTCATGTATGTAGCATATCAAAGTATGATTATATAATGTCATTATATCATGAGAGAAGACAATTACAACTGCACATGGGACTCGATTTTTCGTTTTCTTTTGTTGTGACTTTATGCCATTTATTGTCCCATATCAGTAGCTAATACTGGGCTTATTCTTCGAGTATTGACCCCAATCCATAGTGGAAAG
>JAOXYD010236092.1:0-17534 GCA_028565735.1 Pinacopodium congolense | reverse complement strand
ATAATAATAATAATAAATTAATAACAATAATATTAATAATATTAAAATTAGAAAGAATAATAATAATAATAATAATAATAATAATAATAATAAAGAATAGCTATTTTTGGAATAGCTAAAGATGGGTGAGGGTAAAGAGGAATACCTATTCCTAGGAATAGTTATTCCATAACCCTTTTATTAACCAAACACTGGAATGGTTATTCCTTAGGAATAGAGGAGGAATAGAATGGCTATTCCACTCTACCAAACATACCATTAGTCCATATGAAATTCTTGAAAGGATTTGACCAGTGGCATACAGGTTGGCTCTTCCTATGGAACTATCCAAGTTGCACGATGTATTACATGTCTCAATGTTACGGAAGCACCGATTGGATGATTTACATGTGTTATGCTTAGAAGAAATAAAGATCCAACCAGACTTTTCATATGATGAAGAACCAAAGAAAATTCTTTCTAGAGAATAGAGATAGTTAAGGAATAAGAAAATTCATCTGGTAAAGGTGATCTAGCAACATCATGGCACTGAAGACGCAACTTGGGAACTTGAATCGATGATGAGAATTCAGCACTCGTAGCTATTCAATACAGATATGAATTTCGAGGATGAACTTCTTTTTAAGAGGGAGAGAAATTTAAGGCCCCAACATATACCTTAGAAGTATTATAGCATGTCTAGGGGTGCATCAAAAAGTGAACATAACAAATGAATTAACATAATGATACTTAATATAAAAAATTTGGGTAAATAGGTAATTTTTTCATTTTGGCATGAATACACCTCTGTAATTTGGCCATATCTTGGTCTATATACCACTAAATTAGATAATTATAATTAGAAATTAATCTAAAGACATAAATATAAAACATTCATGAATGAAATGAAATTTTATTGTGCCTCTAAGGTTTTTTAATTCTGTCTTGAAGTTGAGTTATAGCTACTATCCTATTTTTCAATAATCTATAGTGTTTTGGGTATAACTCCCAAAATAATTAACCAAATTGCATGAAATTTATGACATTAGAAACTTAAAACATAGGGGAATGAAATTAATTGATAATATTGCAGGACAATGTGGGAAGTAAAGGAAGAAGAAGACCAATATTCAATTTTTCTAAAGTTAACACATAGACCAATTGGATTAAGGCACGTGTGATCAATAATAACAAAGCATATGTGTGGGTCTTGAAAGTTTTGGAATGGGAATATAGGGAGGAGAGATGCACGACATTATAATTTCAAATTTTTCTCCTCTCCATTTCACCTTCTTCATCCCATTATTTTTCATTTAAGAAATTAAGCCAATCTTAGGTGAAAATCAAGTTGGTGAGTCAAGCAAAGCCAAAGAAGAAGGGAAGGAAAGGCAATAGAAGACCTACTTTGTCAAGTTTTAGGTTTATAATTTCACTTAGTTGATGTGTAATTGTTGCTAAGATGTTGCTTTGGTGTTATTTTGGTGTTATCTTAGGTGGTATTGGTTGAATATGATAAAAGAATATTGTGTAGTGGAATTCTGTCCAGGTTTTATTTGAGTCAGTCACATTGTTTAAGTCATAACTAAGCCTAAAGGCCCTAAAATTGTGTGATTTTAGTTGCATATGAAACCTAAGACATAGAGATAAATATCTCTAGATAAACCTAAGACAATGATCTAACTTTTGGTGCTATAAAAACTAAATACAAAGGGGCAAAATTTTCTAAAAGACCTTAAAACCCAATTCTGTCTTTTTTATATGCATATTAAGTAACAAGTATTGGTATTAATGGAAAGAGTGTCTGTCACGACCGAGGCATCGTTTTTGTTTTCAATTTTTTTACCGACTCTTATCCCAATATTTTTTAATGTGTATGAGACCTTTTAAACACTTTGAAATAAATGTAATAAAACTTATCATGTGTGAATTGGGTGATTGAACAATGGAATTTAAGAATGAGTATAAATGCATTCCAAAGAAAACATACTAGTACATAAATGATTGATAAGCATATTTATTGCCCATATATATATAATATGATTTTAAAAGTGTGACTTTGACACCATCCTAATGGTGGTAATTTATGACTCACATGTATAAATACATATATACATTTTATGACATGAAATATATTTCATATGATTTGTTGATATATGAATTGTGAAATTTGTAAATGGTTAAATAAAATGTTATGGTGCCTGCTCTATTGTCTTGGTTGTGGATAGATATGCATGTCTATAGGGTTACAATGCAGCTGCTACAGTTTGACACCAACGATGTTCACAGATTGATACCTTCGGTATCCACAGTTTGATATCTTCGGATATCCTTAGCACCTGTTATCCATACCCACAGAAAATGTGCGGGCCTCACAGAAAATAAAGTAAAGAGATATAAAT
Source organism: Pinacopodium congolense (assembly GCA_028565735.1). Classification (NCBI taxonomy): domain Eukaryota; kingdom Viridiplantae; phylum Streptophyta; class Magnoliopsida; order Malpighiales; family Erythroxylaceae; genus Pinacopodium; species Pinacopodium congolense. The sequence continues at coordinate 15,156 of JAOXYD010236092.1, read as the reverse complement.
AAGAAATACAATATGACAACATAAATAATCGGTATATGAAGGGGCATTCTCATTTGTATTGATAATTTGTATCATTGAGTGTTGAATATCAATGTTCGAGTTTTGAAGGTAAATTTAAGGTATAAAAAATATATATATATTGAAGCATGTTTGCAATATTTATTTGATTAATTATGCCATCATTATTTATATTTGTGTGATTTTCATGAATGTATGTACTTAGCGAATGACTGCTATAAGTGGTCATCCAAACTAAGTACTTCTCCACTAAGCTTTCAAATTTAGCACGAGTATTAATTCGTGTAAGTCCAAATCATAGGAATGAGGTACATGCATCATCTGCAGGGACCAAGGCCAACAGTTAGAAGAAAAAGTACTTTTAGAATGTGTTTTTAGTCACATATGATTATATATGTAATGGTTAAAGGAAATTGTATGCTTTTTTTTTTTGGATTACCATGTAAATGAAAAAAAAAAGTTTTACTACTGCTAAATGACAATGTTAAGTGTCGAGGAGTTTTATAATGTATATATATATAACATTGAACCAAAATACACATCATGAATGTATGTATAGGATATTGGTTGTCTTATGTATGAATGGTTGTAGGTTCCGTATAGGGGGTGTTACACAGGATGTTATTTGTAACAAGTAGTTTTGTTGGTTAGTTAATTGGTTACATTTTGTTCATGAAATGGGTTAGATTAATATTAGTCTGGATACGGTAAAATAATGCTATTAAACCTAATGCACTTATTCGATTGAATAATTACCTTAGAATTGAGAAATTGTATTGCTTGAATCTTTAATATTTTGTTATGTATTACTTGTGTCCCATTTTTACTTAAAGACTTAAAGGAACCTCATAAATAGAAGAAAGTGGGGAAGAAATAAATGCAGAAATAGAAATAAATTAAAAAATGAAGGGGACTAAATAGGAACAAGAGTTGTCCATTAAAGAAAGTCTTCTTTTTTCAGGAGGAAAACAGGATTGGAAAAAATCAATGAAATGAAAGAGAATTGGATGAACAGAAAGGACTAGACAAAGGATGAATTCTATTTTCACTTTAAAGAGACATGTTATCAAAATAGACCTATCTATGAAACTTTTATCTAAGTAGGAATCAAGAAAATTTGAAGTTAGAAATATTGATAAATAAAGATCTTTTTTGTTTTAAAAAAAACTCATGTAACTATTTTTTTAACTCTAAATGTTAAAATCATCCATTTCGATATATAAAAGACAATTAATTTGAAAATATTGTAAAAAAGGACATGTCCCAGTATTTTTTATAATACATATCGAAGTGATGGGGAAAAAAAAGAATCTCTTTTTATATATCCTCCCTGTTTATCAACTTTTGGCAAATGATACAAAAAAATGCCCTAATTTAAAAAAGAAAAATACATTAAAAAAATCTCCTATGACGAGTTATATAATAATTGGAAATTTGATAATAACCAAAAAAGAAAAACTTACGTAATAAGTAATAAAATAATAAATAATATATTAATGAGTGATAAATCAATAAATAATAAATATGATTAAAAATTAAAAATAATTAAAAATAAAAATAGTAAATGAATAAAAAATTAACACATAAAATAAATACACTAAGAGATAAGAAGAAATACGCCTTCCCCATAGATATTTTATACCCTCCCCCCAGAAAGAGAATTATAGTATGCACCGTATGGTAATCCAGTCAAGCCCTATCATCCTATTAAAAAAATGAGTTAATGCTGCTAATTTTTATGCACCTCCAATGAAAAATTTTGTATAAAAGCATTTATGTAACCATAATTATAATACCAATCCTATATCCCATTTAGTACATTATATTAAAGAATATTTTAGGACCTTTTTGAACTATAAAACTAAAGAAGTTCTAATTTTGTAATGATGAACAAATAGGCTTATACAAAGAAGATGCTATAGCTATTTCGAAATAAGTTATATTGACTGAGAGGATAAGGTTTGTTAAAAATTCATACTAATTTAAAGAATTATTTATATTATTTAGATGCAAGAGATTGAAAGAGGGGGTTAACAATTTGGACAATATATCGAAATAAGCCCCTTATTGATTAAATGGATTAAAAGGAATTCCGATGGCTAAAAAAAATAAATAGTAAATATAAGAAATAACATAATGTTGTCCAATTCATCAAGATAGTAAAAAAAAAAATACTTTGACGTTAAAAGAATTAAAAGTCATAAAAAGGACGTTTCACATTTCTTCCATTACCATCAATTTGATATGTCTTCTTCCAAAAAAAAAAAGTGCTTTCATTCTCATTGTTATTCACTGTTACTAAAGATAATAAATAAAAGTTCTTTTGAATCATTTTTTATCCTTCTTTACCCCATAGAGATATCTAATATAATGAACTTCTTTTGCCATTTTAATTTTGAAAATGGAGGTTTAAATTTCCATCAAAAGAAAGTAAATAGATTTGAAATATATAAAAATGCTATTAATCCTACTGTGAAATAAGTTATTATCATGAAAATAGGGGAATACAACCAACTATGACTAAGAATTTCATTTTTAGGCTAAAAATAGGCTAAAGGTTGAATCCCAAAAAGAGAAAGCGTTCCCAAAAATTAAAAGACGTTTTTGTAAATGGAATATACTTTGTTAAACCAACCATAAGAATCAAATTTGATTCTTATCTCTAGAATACATGATAATAGCTTCTACTGAATGAATAGTGGATCCACATCCTAAAAACAACAAACCTTTTAAATAGGCATGAATAATCAAATGAAATAAGGCAGCTCGAGAAGACCCCATACCTAAAACTAGCATCGTACAACCTAATTGAGGCATTGCAAATTGGGCTAAACTTCTTTTAATATCCTTTTAAGCAATAACTAAAGTAGCTCGTAATAGTATTGTTATCATACCTATTAAAGTAAAATACAAAAAGAGGAAGAAGTCGAGATACAAGAAAAATTCCCGTTGCTATTATTCCCATTACTACCATATTAGCAACATGTATCATAGCTGAAATAGGAGTAAGCACTTCCATGACGTCCAGTAACCATACGTGAAGAGGGAATTGGGCTAATTTAGCAATTCTGCCCAAAATAATGTAATGACGCACAAAATAAAAAATTTAATTTATTATTTGAAATCAAGTTACTAAAATTTCGAACAAATCCCGAAATTTAAAATAACTAATTATCTAATGAATACCTAAAATTCCTACTAACAAAACAAAATCCCCCACATATTTAGTTTTAAATAGTTTTTAATAGCCATTTAATGTAATAGGTCATATAACCAAAGCCTAAGTAATATATAAAAACACATTCCAACTAATTCCCAAAAAATATAAATTTTTATCAAATTCGAATTAGTAACTAGTCATAACATTACAATATTCAAATAAAATAATTTAGGCAGAAATCTGAGTTAGCTTTGATCATTAACCATATAATTGTCACTATAAAGAACTATAATTCTAATAATAGTAAATAACATTGAAACAACTGAGGTGAGTGGGTTGATTAAGTGGTAAAACTCTAAAGAAAAATCATTATTGAGGATTTAAGACTATACATAATGATAAATAGAACTATTACTTGTTTGTTGAACAGCCAGATTGGTCGAAAAAAATCTTAAATATACTGATCAATAAAACACTTGGAAAAGACTATAGGCGACAAAGTTTTTTAATTGCTGCCAAAATAAGAAGGAATCTTGTTGAACCAAGGGTGGTTCTATCATTTTGATGATGACAAAAACCTTTTTCTACTGATGTTTTTGTTTTAAGTGTTTTGAAGGTAGATATGTTGAAAAGAGGATGTTTAAGTGATTAAGGACATTGCTGACGATCGAGGGTTAGTCAACTAAATACTGATCGGTCGACCAAATACAAGCGTTGAAGGAAGAATTGATTTACCGAAGGAAGAGCGATCAACCGAACCATGGAGATCGATCGACCGAATGAACACCTTGAGGAAGATTGGCTGATCAAATGAGACATAAATTGGAGATCGGCCGACTGAATGAAGATCGGTCGACTGAACGATGACTATCAGTCGACCGAATGAACAAATTTAAAAGATCTGTCAACCGAAAAAAAAGCAATGATCATTTTTCTCAATAGATAGAAGATTTACCCTACCCAACAGTCAGAAAATATATACAACAGTCCAAAGAATTAATTATCATATGATAAACGTTGGAGGATTTTCAACGACTAAATTAATCCTTTTTACACTATAAATAGAGACAAGTAGTGATAGAGAAATACAACAAGTGAAAAAGAAGTGATATACATGGTGATATATAAGTATTGAGAATAGTTTTATATTTGAGTTTAGTTTTTGTGGCTTGATCATGTTAGTGTGTTTGATTCTTGAAGTTATTCTTGAGCCATAAAAGAATTTGTAAAGTTATTCTTGAGTTTAAAAAAAGTAAGAAAGGTTATTCTTGAGTCTTGAAAAAGAAAAGTGGGTTATCCTTGAGCCTAAAAGGTGTTTGTAAGTTGTATCAAATTTATCCTTTGTATTGCTTAATTTATTTTTCATAAGTACAAGTCCATTCTATCTTATTTGTTTTATATTGATTTATTTAGCTTCTACAAATTTATTGTTAGTTTCATTTTTGTGAGTTTACTTGAAATTTTAATAGAACCTAATTCACCCACCCTCTTAGGTGTCTTTTAGGACCAACAGTTGGTATCAGAGCATAGGTCTTACTTTGAGTGTAAATTCTAACGAATTTAAGAGGAAAGATCAAATGGCACATTTCATAAATTCTGTAGGTTCTTCACACAACTTAGATGGGCATAATCTATATAGAACACCTTACTTCGATGGTAATAATTATATGTATTCGAAGAATAGGATGAGATGCTACTTGATGGGGAAAAATATTGATTTATAGTTAATGGTAACTCAACCATTTACAATGCATTCCAAACTCATAATAAATGAAATAGTCCTAAAGAAAAAGAATGAGTGGAACCTAGACGAAAAGAGGTTAATTTCCTTGAATAATAAGGCTATGAATATTTTATATTGTGCCTTACGCATGGACGAATACAATAGGATTGCAATGTGTGAAATTGTATATGATATATGGCACACTCTTGAAATTACTCATAAAGGTACAAATCAAGTCAAGGAGACCAAAATAGGTATGCTTACTCATGATTGTGAAATTTTTCGTATGATACATGATGAGACTATTTATTCAATGTATGCTCATTTTAATAATATTATAAGTACGCTAAAAGGTCTAAGTAAGACCTACTCTAGTGTTAAGTTATGTAGGAAAATCTTAATGTCCCTACCAAAAAGTTGGGAAACAAAGGTGTGGAGGAAAGAAAAGAGGATTTCAAGAAAAAGAAAGCATTGACAAACTCTTGGTCCGAATCTAGCGACTCCGAAGAAGAAGAAGTATAAACATGTGTTTTATGGCATATAATGAGATATGTTCTCCATCTAGTGAAGATGAATGTGAGTATACGCATCATGAAGTGTTGGAACATAGAAAAATTAACTAAAAAGAATAAGGAATTGTTTGATAAGCACAAGAAAGCCTTAGAAGAATTAGATTCATGTAAATCCGAAAATAATCACCTTGGAAAAGATATGACTCTAATTAATAAAGATAATGTGAGCTAGCAAATGAAAATAGGCCTCTGAAGAAAGAAATTGAATCCCTCAAGGAATCAGCAGAAAAATTCAACAAGGGAAAAGAAAAACTAGATACTTTATTAAGTGCTCAAAATTTCGGAAATGTTAAAAATAGTTTAAGGTATAGTGATTGCGGTTGATCATATATAAAATTAGCTCAAATTAATCGATCTTTCAATGCATCATTTGACAATTAATTCAAGACCAAATTTTCGACAAGCGTATAGGTTGAATCAAGTAATAAAGTAGAGTATATTTAAGACTCTGAGTATCGATCACACAAGTTTATATGATGTAAGTATTAGGTCAATCGGATTACAATTATCTAGAAAATACATAACTTTATGATTTTAAGAAAATAAATAACTAAAATCTAATCTAAAAAGCCGAGAAAAATTTCAATATATTGTAAAAGAGCTTCAGATTGTTTTTTCTAATTTATTTAATTAATCTTTGGTGGTAGATGATTTAATTGATGGATCAATGATGCTTAATATAGGGTCTTCTCTAATTCAAGGCAGCGCTATTGTTAAGACACTGACTTATCTCTATTGGTCATATCCTGGGGTTTGGTTATGCCTTAGACTTAGGTAATAGGCTTAAAGCTTAGGAAGTCTAGTCCTAAATTATCCTATAATATTGCAGTCGGCAACCCTCGAAAGTCACTACTATGAAGTCAATGGTATCTGATATAAAAACATTGTGGTTGAGAGAGGGTCAAGCCTCACTGAGTATATTATAATACTCATTAACATGCTCACACATAATGATATACCAATACTACTATATAAATACTCAATCATGATGTGTGCCAAATCTAATATGATGCACACGTAATCATAAGGAAGGAATATTTATAAAACCCTAGTCTCTAAGAATAGTTCTCATAATACTAAGCCTTAAAGGTCTATGAGGAGTAGTGCACCACCAACAGCTCAACTATAAACCTATTCTCATAATAACTAAAAGACTCTTTTAACCCAAAGGAGTTACAGGGAGTAATGCATCACTAGCAGCCTAACCCTTACTTAATATGTGCAAAACATAATCAAATCAATAATATATCAATCAAAGACATATTAGGAATTATGTATCAACTAGGATCTATCCATATCATATTTTAATAATCAATCATAAAATCTCTCATGATCATATTAGTACACATTTAGTCTTGAACCATATTTATCAAGTGAAATGTCCTAAAAATTTTCCTTCTTTACTAATCACAATCTACACAATAAATAGATAATCACATAAGATCATAGTAATGCATGCAGTATGCCTTAGTATCCAAAACTCACATTATATATTTCAATATCACGATAATAAATACATAGGTATTACATATATGTATATACATATATATACAACATGTGCATTCATCTTAACTTAGCATGTCATCATCCATATTAGCATCAAGTTATGTTCAGTGACTACTATAGACTCAGAATCAACAAAGTGAATTTGACCTTAACTGATCGATGAAATCCTCTGTCAAAGTTTCATGAAAAGGGTCCCACCTTTGATGAACCTAGAGAATGAAAAAAGAAAACTTAGAGTTAAAAGTTACCCACTAGAGCTTTAGGGACTATAAGAAATTGATATATCAAACTACAGGAAACCTTTAACTTGATGAATTATTTTATGAGAATTTTACTAGGAAAACTAGGCCCAAATACATTCTAATTATTGCAATTATCATCATCTACGTGCTATTAGACTCAATTAACGATCTAGATTTATTAGGTTTGATAGGGTGGTCCAATTATGAAGTTAGATTAATATTCCTATGCTTACCTAAACTTTTCATGATTTTTAATTTTTAAATAGTTAGGAATTGCACTATGGTTTTTAAAGAAAAAAATGATTAGCACGATTTATTAAAAATTTTAAAATTATGTTTATTTTTTTGGAAAATTTGCCAGAAAATTTCCTTTGTTGATTAAAGTATTTCTCTAGTGGCTAAAATTTATTTTTATCAAAATATGATGATCTGCATACCAATCAACAGCCCTCAATGCATGGATAAACTTTTATAATTGTAAGAAGTTTATATTCTTATCAAAATTGGATGAATTGACTAAAAATTTTTCAAATTCGTCTTTTTGATTTTCTCTTGTCATGAAAATTGATATCAATGTTACTGTCATAATCTTAAACAAATATCTTATGTCTATTGATGTTACATTATAAGAAAATACTCTATTCTTCTCCTTATGTTCTACTTGTTTATCACAAAGGCAAGATGACGATTTATTATTTTTTTATACTATCACATGTTAATCATATATGTTTCCATATCTGGAACGATAATACCTATACTGACTCTATAACCACCACCTATTCAACAAGTTTATTTAAATTGGCAAGACCCTCCTACATTATGCCTTAGACCAATATCTTCTTCATCATTAGATCTAGTCTTAAATGGTTTAGACTTTCCTATTTCTTTTCACAAAGGTACATGTCTATGTACTTATGCTCTTTCATCCTTTGTTTCTTGAGATCACTTATAATCTTTTTCTTGTTATTTTATTAAATCCTTTAATTCTATCATTATTCCTAAAACTGTTCATGATGCTTTTTCCCATCCTCGTTGGCGTGATATTATGTTAAAAGAGTTGAATGCTTTAGATGCTATTGTTATCTAGTATTTAGTGCATTTACTTATAGGTAAAAATGTTGTTGGCTATAAATAGGTGTTTGCCATTAAAGTTAATCTTGATGAATCAGTGGCTTGACTTAATGCGCATCTTGTGGTTAAAGGCTATAAATAAACCTATGGAGTATATTATTCTAACAAATTTCTCTAGTTGTTAAATTAACATTTGTTCGTTTATTCATCTTTTTAGCAACTATTCACATTTGGCTGCTTCATTAATTAGATATCAAAATACATTTTTTATATAGAGATCTTTAGGAGGAGGTATATATAGAGTAGCCATCTAAGTTTGTTGCTTAGGGAGAACTTCATAAGGTTTGACATCTTTATAAGTCATTATATAGGTTGAAATAAAGTTTTTATGCTTAGTTTGGAAAATTTAGTTAAGCAGTTGAATATTTTAGACTGAAAAAGAGCAAGTCTGATGATTTGATATTTTATAGACAATTTGGATCTGAATTTATTTTTTAGTAGTATATGTTGATAATATTATTATTACTACATGGAGCAATACTATAGGGATTTTATCTCTTAAGTCCTTTCTTTACACTAATTTCTATATAAAAGATTTGGGAAACCTAGAATATGTTTTGGAACTTGAGGTGTCATAAAGCAAGAATAGAATTTTCTTTTCATAAAAAAATGTGCTTGACATTTTAAAGGAGAAAGTAAAATTAGGTACTAAGCTATATAGTGTGCCAATGCTTCTTAATTTTCAACTTGCCAAAGATGGGAACTTATTGAAGAATTTGATAAATATAGAAGATTGGTTAGGAATTTGAACTATTGGCTATGAATATTTTGATATTGCATACTCTATCAGTGCTATGAGTTAGATGTCTTCTCCAAGAGTACATCATTAGATAGTTGTAGCCTTTGGACGTGGTATATTATATGAAAATCATGGACATAGTAACATCGAGCATTTCTCATATGTAGATTGAGTAGGTTCCAAGGTAGATAGAAAAGTGAAAAAGTAAAATCAAGTGTAAAATTTGAATGGACTTATGGCACATTTAACATGAGAAATAATATGATTTTATCAACTTTTAATTGAAGTTGATTTTAAGGTATCGTTACTAGTAAAATTATAGTGTGATAATAAAGCTACTATTCGTATTGTATCTAACTTTATATTTTGTAAACAAACTAAGTATATTGAGATTGATTATTATTTTGTCCGTAAGAAAAAAGGAGCAAAATTTAATCTTTATAAGATATATAAAGACCAAAGAATAGGTAGAAGATATATTTACAAAAGTTTTAAATGGGGTTTGAGTTAATTATATTTATAGTAAGTTGGACATGATTAATATTAACACTCTAATTTGAAAGAGAGTATTATAAAATATAATATATAATGTAAATATCTCACATTAAAAAGATACAAGACCTTAAAATTTTAGATATTATATATATATATATATATACATATACAAATATATATTCATCTATCAATGCCATCATTAAAAAAAAATTTTGGTTTTCTTTACAACGGAGAAATTCATTTTCAAAACTATGGAGGAATATACAGCTTGTCCCCATCTGAGCAAATACATAAAATAAGATGAATTGGATCCAAGAATTTGTTTCGAATCTTGTCATAAACAAAGATTTGAAAACGACTGGGCACGGAGAAACAAACGTTTGAAGTCAGAGAAGCCCATCAAGTTGAAATACGCCCAAATGAATGTGTATTACTCACTTGTTATATTTTTAGGGCCCATATCATGTTTTAAGCTGATCGCCAACTTATCAGCATTCTTGCTTGTTAAAGGCTCAGTGTGAGAGGTTTCCATATGTGCTTCTTTCAATATCGTTAGAGGTTTAAATTCTCCTATAATGTAAATGAAAAATGCAACCTAATCTCTGATGCTTTATTGTTGTTGATTGGATTTAAGGTCCAAAAAAACAAATGCATAGCAAAATGTTCAAGTTGAAGAGATAAGGTGGCGTATAAAGCTTCACTAGAAACCTTCTTGTCAAAGGATTTGCACTAGTGGGTAACTTTGGTTTAAATTGATGTCTAGTACGTTGCTTGGTATATGGGTACGCATTGTATTGTGTCCTAAGGAAAGGTTTGACAAGGTTGTTTGTTCAGAAAATGTTCCCAACCATCAAATCAATAGTTTCACATATGTTTGCTTGTTGGCAAACTCGTGGAACTTTTCAAAGTAGTTTAATTTCTACATGTAAATGGTATGTTTCATCAATAATTTGAGCTTATGTGATCAGATGGTGAGTTTATATTAAGCCATACTCTTCACGTCAACTTATATGGATGTCCACATCCCTATGAGTTGGTGAATATATTACGTGTTTCTCCCTGTCTCTGTGTCAATCTTTCTCCAAGCTTAGAGTGAAAATTGACCCTAACAAAAATTATGAAACAGGCAATATCAGAACCAAGAGACCACATAGACACCAGAGTACTACTTTATTTGCGTTGCTTAGGCAAGAAACACTGGGACTCGAATGTTGACCTGGCAATCTATTGTTGTGGGAAGAGCACATGATATACATGCCACGTGTCTATGAATGTTGAAAGTTGACGGTGGTAGGGAGGTCGCAATTTACCCTACCATCTGAATGGTCCAAAGAGACGATTTATCCATGCATAGTTGTCCCCCACCTCCCCTTGCTTTGCTGTTCCTATTGTTTCAAGTAAGAAGCCTATCTTGCTCAAGCCAAGTTTCATTGTATTTGAGAAGAATAATGATAAAACTACTTACTCTTTTATTAGTTATAGTTTTTCATAATTTAATTGATATGGGAGAGTTCAAATTAAGAAATCATTTATCTAAATCATTTTGTAATTGATGAAACCATGAGCATCATTACCTTTACTTGCTTAAAAGCTATTTCATGTAAGGCGATGATGCATAAGTGATTATGCCTAATCAATAGGGAATTGCCTTAGGCACATGCAATTTTAAGAATATGTTTGATGTATTGTATATCATGATTATCAAAGGAAATTCAAAAATATTTGAAAGAAATCAAAGAAAACTCAAAATTCAATTAATTTAAGATAATGTTTTTACTACAATGATGGTTAAAAAATATAATATGAAACTCTAAACTTAGAAGGATAAATGTATTTTTTTCCAAGTAATTAATAATAAAATACGACTTTTCGTAATAGTAAAACGATACTTGGTTAGGTAAGAATGGTGTTGTAAATAAGAGTACACTCTCTTCTGTCAAGAGTAAAATGGCATTTAGTTGATTGGATAATTGATATCATTTATATAAGTCATTTATCTTCTGTTTTCATCTAGAATTAGAATAACGTTTAGTAAAGAGATCAATGGCGTCGTTTTACAGGAGTCGTTTATGTTTTGAAAAAGAAAATATCAATTCTATTTGGATTTATTAACGATTCAAAAGATCCATAAATTGATATTGAACTCATCAGCATCAATATTTAATTTATCAAAGATTATGTCAGATAAGGAAAAATAATGATTAATAAAAGAATAATTATTCAAGCCATAATTTTAATGGTTTATAGTATAAGATAGAAAATTTCTATTCATTTAGTATGAAAATTGTGTCTTCTTAAATGTAATCAATCTCATATCTTTCTATATAGAGATCATCAAATGAGATCAATACCGATTAACTTATCTTGGTTAACAATGATAAGATGTAATTTGCAAAAGGGAATAACCAACAAAGATTGACAAGTGTATTTCCAGTTTATCAACATGAAAAATAACTACAGAGTTTAGTTGTCTAATAAGTAATAACCATTATCATAGTTGATGAATATATATCGATATATATATATATATATATATATGTTGAAGAGCATAGAATTATGAATTATTATGGACTTTTTACATGGTAATAGTTAGAAATTTCATATGAGAGATGGTTATCAAATTTCATATAAAAAAGAAGATAAATGGTGAAAGCTCTAAAAACCCATAGAAAAGACTATTAATCAACTTTTTAACTATCTTTCTTTAGACATGTGGTTCTCTTAAAGACAATTTAAAATCATTGTCAGGGCCATCTAAATTTGAAATATTAGGTCAATTTGTAGTTATTATTAGACAAATATGAATTTGGGGTGTTACTTATATTATCTATATAATAATAGGTGCTAATAAATTTAAATTCTACAAAGAAAGCAAAATGACATGACTTTAACTGTAACTTCTATGAGAAAACATTAGTTTTCCTTGCTTCTCTACAGTTAAAATATCAGTTACCCACAATAAAGATAAGATAGAAATGACTAGATATGATATATCCTATAGCTACATATCCTCATTACATGTGAAGAAACAATGATTGAAAGAAGAAAAAATGGCTAGACGTATTTCATTCAATTGTAGCAGACAATAATATATACTTATACATAGGGTTTGGATGTAAACTTATTCTAACAATTGAAGTCTAAATCATCTAGAATTCTATCAAAACTAACGAGATAATGATAACTCTGAAATATTATCTAATATCCTCTCTCAAGCTTCGACAAATGAAAGACTTGAAGCTTGTCTCTACGTGCTAAGAAACATGACTGGCTTAAGGGTTTTGAAAGAACATCAGCTAGTTGATTTAGTGTGGAGATGTGGCGACCTAAGAGAATTTTCTTGTTAACTAGGTCCTGAAAAAAAAAAGAAAATCTATTTTAAGGTGCTTAGTCTGAGGGTGAAATAATGGGTAAGTAGAAAGATAAGCGGCTGAAATATCATCATACCATAAGGTGGGAAGTGTAGAGCATGCATAGTGTAATTCTTGAATCAAAGATTGCAACCAGAGGAACTCCGACGTAGTGGCAGCTAGTGACCAGTATTCTACATCAATTGATGAGTGAGCAACTATTCATTGTTTATGAACAGACCAAGAAATCTAGTTATCACCTAGATAAACTACAAACCTAAAAAGTGCTCTTTTTGTTATTACGATCACCATCCTAATCAGCATCAGAGTAAATTTGTAGGCATGTGGACTGTGAGAGAGTAATGAGAAGATCATGAGATGTAGTACCTTGAAGATAGTGTTTGGCAACTTCTCAATCATGAACAGTAGGTACATGCATTATTTAAGCAACCTTGTTTATTGCAAGAGCAATGTCAAGACAAGTAAAAGATAGATATTATAGATTACCTACTACACTGTGAAAGTGTGAAGGATCAAAGAAAGGATGCGCCAAGGTAGAAGTAGTAGCAAAACATGATTAGGTAATTGGTATGTTAAGCATGGTTGAATGTGTGAGAACACAACGTTTTAATAGGTTCTTAATATATTTAGTTTTTGGCAAATGCAATCCTACCTTAATTTAGTAGACTTCAATACATAAAAATAGTGAAGAGAGTCTAAATCTTTGAACAGAAAGTGCTCCTGTAGACTACAGATCATGGAAGAAACAAGTATAGCATTGTTACTAGTTAGTATATTATCATCATTTTATAAAAGGAAAAAAAGTTTTTCCCTGCCAAGTTATAAATAAATAATGAGATATTGGCTTTGAAAGTCTGGAATCTAAGAGAAGGAATTAAAGTAGCTAGATGTTGTAACAATTTTCTAGATGCTTGTTTAAGCCTATGAATTGATTTTGTCAAGGCACACATATGATCAAGATAACGTGGGTCAACAAACCCTGATGGGTGCTCCATGAAAGCAGGTTAAAAAAGAGTTTCATGTAGAAAAGCATTTGAAATGTCAAGCTACTTGATCTCCCAATTATAAGACATAGCTAAACTAAAAAGAAGGCAAATAGTGGTTAGATTAACCATTGGACTGAAAATTTCATTATAGTTTAACTTTGGATGCTGATGAAAGTCCTTGGAAACTACTCTTGATTTTCGGTGTTCAATTGAACAATCGAGTTTACGCTTGATTCAATAGACCCATTTGTAACCAATGGTTTGCATTATGGCTCGACCCATTTTAGTAATGTGTGATTCTTTTTTTCTGCATTGCCATTCTATTTGAGTGTGTGAGGATAAGAAAAACGCTATGTAATGCCATTATTAGAGACATATTTATAAAAGCTTGAAATTCCCCACCCCAATTAGATTGAAAAACTTTGATGGGCATCCAAAAAAATTTTCAACTATATGAAAAAGCTTGATAAAACAATTTTTCAGTTCATATTTATATTTAAGAAAATAAATCCAAGTTTATTTGCTTTAATGATCATGAAATAGAACATAATAAGAATAACCTAATGTAGAAGAAACAGGACATGAACCCAACAAATTAGGAGAAATTAACTCTAAAGAACTAGACACTTGAGAAGTTGATGAAGAAAATAGCAACATGTGAGGGTTATTGATCGAACATGCATCACACAAGGAGTTGGTTTTAGTTAAGAACTTAAGACTGAAACCATGAAGTGCTTGATGGATGACATGTAGGAAAAATGACCAAGATATGCAGGCCAAGTTGGTAGACTGGAAAGAAAGGCTTGTGGTGACAAGATAGAAAGAACTAATGAAGGTGATGAAAGTGTATAGAGACTTAATCTAGTTGACCCCTTATAAAAAATATCTTGAGTTTGGATATCCTTATTCGAGAAAAAATCAAGATAGAGTTCAAGAGACACATTATTAGACTTGGTAAAGGAGTGAACATAAAGTAAATTTTGAGAGGAGAGTGGAATAAAAAGAACATTAGAAAGATTATTGGACTGACCATTTAATGATAACTAGGAAGATCCAACACGAGAAATAGGGAGAGTATTACCATCACTTATTGAGATTTCTTCAGGGTCAATGTATTCAGAGTGAACAACTAGGTTGTGAACATTAGTTATGAGATGATGAGAGGCTCCACTATCAAGAATCCAAGATTGGTTAATGGGTGACTAGGTGGTGG